>BQNB010037892.1:12153-49133 GCA_026074375.1 Tanacetum coccineum | reverse complement strand
TGTTTTGCTTTGTATACTGTGCAGGTAACGGATATTCACTAAAGGACAAAAAAACGAAGCCAAAACCGACAAAACCGAGCACGAGAATGGAAAGAGCGTAAAAAGTCAAAAGTCAAAGTCAACAAGTCAAAGACGAAGCCGAAACCAAAGAAATCTTATCGGGTCATCCCGTACCTATCTAATGGACCAAGACAGCCCAATAAGCCTTGTTGTATAATTAAAAGCCCAAATTCCAATCTATACTTAACCCAACCCAAATATAAGCCCAATCCATAACCCCATTACACCCTTAACTCTTTTACACAGCTGGTCCTTCCCCCTTTGCATCGTTAGTCTAAAAGGACTAACGGTGCCAGTCCTTAAGAGGCTCAAATCTACAAACCGGCCAACGGCATGAATCGCCCGTCATGGCTGCAACCACATTAGGAATGTGGTTGCCCCGCCAACATACGGGTGGAACTAAAATGTGGTCCGAAGAAGCATAAATGCAGAAAAAACAATCATCATCGTCTTAATAGCTAAATAGCTAAACAAACAAATACCACAACAACTCCACGCACAACAACACATCAACAACCTAAGCCTCATTCAAGGCTAAGGATACGATGATGTTATAAGTACAAAGATTATAACTAAAATACGAAGCCCGAGAACATATTGCGCAACCAAACGACGCACAATGCTTTAGCATGATATGTATTAGTGAATCCTACACATAACAAAGCATATTTTAGAACCAAAATTAAAAAACAAATATTAAAATAAGCAATACGAAAAAACAAAAGCAACAAAACCAAAAATCAAAAAATCTTATTTCATAGTTAACTGCTCAAAAAGGTAACGCGATGGTGGGAGCTCGAATATGTTGACATTCATTCTTATGGTGATTGGTTGGATTGGCTCAAGAGTTTAAAACTCCAGAACCACGTCAAGGATCTCTTTGAAGCAGTTTGTTACGTTCTATGGTGGTCCATTTGGAAGTATCGCAACCATGCTATTTTCGGTGGCATGAAGCAACGTTTGGAAACCTTCTTCGATGATATTCTTTTGTTATCTTTTACTTGGTGTAATAGTCGTAGCAACCTCAAATTTAATTGGTCTACTTGGATGCAAAATTCATGTACCATTAGTTTGTAACTTTCTCTAGCATCTTGCTAGCTTAATAAAATTTGCCGTTCAAAAAAAAACAGTTAACTGTTTTATTTAGCTATTGTGGGCGCCTTGTTTTGTGTTTTGTACTCTTTGTTGCTTATATATATTATTACTTTTTTTAAAAAAATAAAAAATAAATTAGATAGTAATTTGTTGATCAAAATCATCTATATAAGTAAACATCATCATTACACTCTAATAAAATGTCATGTACAAAGTTTGTAGATATAAAACACAATACACGAGCTTAAAAAAGATGGGTCACTTGGTTATGCAACACAACCTTATTATATAAGTGTATAACTAGATGATACATGTGTTTGCATGAAAAATATACAACCCTTGCATTACAAGTAATAAAAAGGTCAAAACACATATTAGTACCCCGAAGTTAGTAAAGTGGATCATCTAGTACCCTAAACTTTTAAGGGTGCTGAATGGTACCCTGAACTTGACAAAATAGAATTTCTACTACCCTATGCTAATAAACTCAACAATTAATTATTTTTTTCTTTCTAAATATCATTTTTGTATAATATTTTGTAATAAATATTTTATAGTAAAACTTTTAGCTAGGCAAATATATTTTTTCCTAAAATTTAATTATTTTTTATTTTAAAACTTTATATAGTATTTTAATTATTTATTAAAGAATGTATATGTAGCATTGATTTTTAAAATATTTCTAGCGCGCTATATTTTCTTATTATATTATTAAATGTTTGTTTAAATAATTTTTAGATTAACTTATAATTAACTATAAAGGAGTTTTGTAATTTTCAATTTATATATGCATATGAATAAATAAATAGTCAAATTGTTATCGTCTGAAATCAGTTAAACGAACACTTAAGTATATAATACAGATATAAAATGTATCAAAAGTATGTCGTAATTCACATTTCTATAAAGTATAGTTCCATACATAAATGTCCGTATTATATACGAAAGTGTTCGTTTCAAATAATTTTGAAACGATAACAATTTGACTATTTAGTTCTTTATATGCATATTTAAATTGAAAATTATAAAATTCCTATATAGTTAGTTATAAGTTGATCTAAAAATTATTTGAAACTGTGGAGTCTGATAGAACTCCTTAGATCGTTTAAGCTCAGATTGTTTAGATCTTATATCTAGGATTAACAATAACAATGATAACAATATGCAGCGGAATATAAATAAAGAACGTTTCCACCAAGCCTCAAATATATATGATCAATATAGATCGGTTACCACCTGTAACAGGGATCAAGGAAAACCTTGATTACCTTGAGGCTACACTACACCACTATAGACGTCTACATCTCTAACTTGTGCACACACGCACATTTTCTTTTCAGTGTACACCTAAAACATACGACCTATATCTCTTTATATACTAGAGATATTAGGTTTTACAAAGGATAAGAACAAATAATATCTTTTACACTTTTAATATTATTTTCTATATCTTCTATCTGAATAAGGAGATCTATTAGAATCTTCAAAATCTTCCATCTTTTAAAGAATTCCAGCTTTGCATTTAAGTCCTTTTGTTTCATTCTTTTATTCACTTTGCCTCATCAACTCAAGAATCCCAACAATCTTCCCCTATTTGATGATGATAAAACAAACAAAGTCGTGTTTGAACTTCATCATAAAGCCAAAGCTTCCCTTGAAGTTGAGATGTAATCATCTCCCTGAATGAAACAAAATCTTCTTAATTTAGACTTCCTTTGTACCATGCCACACCAAGGATCTACAAGTTGCAACCTATTAATATTTCTTCCCTTTTTGTCATAATCCAATAGGGGACATATGAATATAAGCAACTTTGATCTTGACCACTACAAACCAATATCACACTTCTAATCTGAGCCTTCTAGCTCCTCAAATTACCCACCATTAAGCACAATAAGAAAAATGAACTTGAGTAGTAAAACTCACACTAGCAGTAGTAATAATGACTAGCAGTAGTAAAAACCTTCACCTCAATGCCACATGTAAATGGTTAAACATTTTAACAATAAGCTTCCCCTGAAACCCATTTGTTAACCATCTCTTGAATCTTCAATTCTGTAGGCTTTTTGTAATGATTACTGATGAGGAAAACTAAGTATAACGAACTTGATGTAGATGTAAAATAACCCAAACTTGTGTTTTATATCTTGTACTATCCACGTGACTTCGAACTTATAAATAAATCTGTGAAATATAAGTAGATCGCAACCTCTTGACAAAAATCCTCATCTTCTATGAGACACATAACCAAAGTGATAGTAAATGTGAGCATTGAGCACCATAAGTTTGTAAATCCCACACCTTTGCTAGATTTGTCAAGTCTTCGTCACATCGTTTCTAAGCACGAACAAGTTATCTCTAAACGTTGTAAGCCGTTTAAGATATGATAAGAACATAAACCTATGAAACTCCACTTCAACTTCAAATAGGTTATAAACAATCTTCTTCGTAACCAATTAATCCAATTAATCCAAAAATAGCCATATAACATTTAAAATCATGTTCGAACCGAGATCCAATCCCGTGTGTGTTATCCAATATAGAACACAGCTAGCAGTAGTATCTTTTAAGCCCAAGCAGTAGTAACTACTTTTAATCGAACAGTAGTAACTGCTTAAATTTACCATAGCAGCAGAAACTTAATACTGGCAGCATTAAAAATATACTAGCAGTATTAATCATACTAACATCACTAAGTATAAACTGGCAACATTAACCTTTAGTGATATTAATATTAACATGAACTGGCAGCACTAATCTTCCTTTGGCAACATTAACCAGTTACTTGGCAGTATTAACGTCTTCTAGCAGCACTAACTTACATAAGCAGCACTAATAATCATAAGCAGCATTAACGAATAAGCTGGCAGTAGTATCATTCATGTATGCAGTTCTAAGCGTAGCAGTACTAACCAATATCAAGCAGTAGAAACACTTTAGCAGTAGCAATAACTTACTACTGTTCTTCCATTCATGGCAACACTATTCGTTCATTGGCAGTACAAACATATAACGAGCAGTAGTAATGTACCAATGTTTATGATCACCAGCAGTACTGTGTCTCGTGGCAATAGTAACCACCAACGAGTAGTACAAAACATATAACCACTGTTTAAGGATACCTTTTTTTTAAGTATCCAGACGACACTTTTTAGTGTCACAAAGCTGTCACTAGGCTGTCACTAATTCATCATTCTCATTAACTGCTAATGATTCTTTTCATAGAATAATTCCAAAGAACTCTTAATAATAAACCAAACCACAATCAGCAACCATCTTGTGGTCACGAACCAATCAACCACAAATGTGAACAAACTTCCCTGTTATATCAATAGGGTTGCTGAAAAACCTAATACACCAGATTCCGACATGATAACCAAGAACATAAAATTCGTACCTCTTTTCCTTGATAGACGCGACACCAAAACACCTTGTAGATCCTAGATTACGAGCCCCGTGGCTCTAATACCAATTGTGGAGTCTGATAGAACTCCTTAGATCGTTTAAGCTCAGATTGTTTAGATCTTATATCTAGGATTAACAATAACAATGATAACAATATGCAGCGGAATATAAATAAGAACATCAATGTTATTGAACAAGGTTTTATTACCATACGTTTCCACCAAGCCTCAAATCTATATGATCAGTATAGATCGGTTACCACCTGTAACAGGGATTAAGGAAACCTTAATTACCTTGAGGCTACACCACACAAACCAGACGTCTACATCTCTCTGGGATACACACACACGTTTTCTTTTGTGTATATCTAAAACATACGACCTATATCTTTTTATATACTAGAGATATTAGGTTTTACAAATGATAAGAACAAATAATATCTTTTACACTTTTAATATTATTTTCTATATATTCTATCTGAATAAGGAGATCTTTTAGAATCTTCAAAATCTTCCATCTTTTGAAGAATTTCAGCTTTGCATTTAAGTCCTTTTGTTGCATTCTTTTATTCACTTTGTCTTATCAAATCAAGAATCCCAACAGAAACAAACATTTAATTATATTATACGAAGATATACTAAAAGTAGCGCGGTAGAAATATTTTACAAATCATTGCTACATATACATTTTTTTATTTTAAATAATCAACTAAAATACTATATTAATTTTTAAAAGATAAAAAATAATTAAATATTAAGAAAAAAATATATTTGCCTAGCTAAAAGTTTTACTATAAATTATTTATTACATAATACTCTACTAAAATGATTTTTAGAAAGAAAAAAATAATTAATTGTTGAGTTTATTAGTATATGGTAGTAGAAATTTCATTTTGTCAAGTTCATGGTACCATTCTGCACCCTTAAAAATTCAAGGTACTAGATGATTCACTTTTCCAAGTTTAAGGTGTTTTGGCCTAATAAAAATGTAAAACTTACTTAGCTTCCCAATACGAATCTCGGCCCAAAAGCTATATCAGTTATATATATATATATATATATATATATATATATATATATATATATATATATACTATTATATAAAGCATTTACAATGTGGGTCTCATCAAAAATTAAGATAAGGAGGTGCAATCTTGACCATCCATCTTATTTTAGAAAATCACATCATAGAGTGACATGTGTCACTTCTTAATTAAAAAAACACTTTTATTTTTAATTTGACATATCTTTTTATCTATTTATTTTTTTTATGATTTAGTTTCATCGTATTTTCTAAAATTTCGTGATCTTTAATTCAACATCCATTTTGATATATTTTTATAAATTTTTAGCTTTTCACATTTTTAGTGGGTTTATTTTGAATTTTTTAACAACTTTAACTTTAATTTGAATAAAAACTTGATTCATAAAAGATATATACTTTTGGAGACAATGCTTGATGGGTAAGAGAGTGTGTGAGTCTTTATACAAGAGAGAATGATGTTAATATGATGTTGCGGAAAGCTACAAAAACCCAAACAAACGAATTCTCTAAGCGGGTAGGAAATTGTGGAGCGAGTTGGGTTAGCAATTTTTATCGCCGCCGCTATGAGCGGATATCCGGCCTCAACTATGGTGAAAGCGCCGCAGGAAAAATCCTCATTATTCAAGAAGCAATTTATCCGGCGTGTAAAAGAAATTTATGGCAACTCTCCGCCTTCGTCTGCCGACGAAATCATCACCGGCTTAGTCAATATATATCCCGATTACCGTCGGCAAAAGCCTTTACCGCTCACCGCAATGGCCAAACAAGCACTAGCTTCAAAAAGTTTAAAAAGAAGTAATGATGATTACTCCATGACACCACCTGTAAGGAAGTTGACTTAACTAAGGAAGTGTTAAGGAAAAAGTACACAAAACCTAATAATAATGTTGAGTTAGAAGTTGTTTTTACTAATAATAATAAAAAAGTTGATTTGATGAAGGAATTTAACAAACCAAGCTTGAAGGAAAAGGAACCGATCAATAATAATTTATCAGATGGCGATGGAACGATGTTTAAGGACTTAGGTGGAATGGATGGAGTGCTGGATGAGTTGAAAAACAGTGTGCTTCTTCCTTTCTTCCGTCCGGAGTTGCCCAGGTCTCTTGGTATTAAACTAGCAAACTCCGGGTTATTGTTAAATTGGCTGTGGCAAGACTACATTAGCTCATGCTATTGCTAATGAGGCTGGTGCTCCTTTTTATTAGGTTTCCTCTACTGACTTGGTCTCTGGCATTTCAGGTATTATTATTATTATTATAAGTTTTGTGTTTTTCTTACTTCATCTATTATTATTGTTTTCTGTTTTTCTCACATCACCCTTATTTGATCACACCAACTAGGCCCCCCCTCCCCTTTAGTTGAAACCTGGATATGTTTTATCTTTGTATGCACTGATTCGTATTGTTTGGTTTTATTATCCTGATTCGTATTGTTTGGTCTCTGGCATTTCAGGTCTCTTGGTACCATGTTGCGCCTTTCGTAGTTAGGGGTACTAAGATGATTTAGTTTGCCTAATTTAGTCTTCTAAACTACATTTTCGCCATTATTCGCATTGCGTGTTTTCATTCTTTCGTTTTCCTGACCCTTTGATGAAAATTGGAACTAGTAAACCTACCCACTGTTGCAATAATCAGCCTAGGCGGATTAGGCGGGCACCAGCCATAGCTATTTTACCCCACTTCATAGAGTTGTTGGTTTAGTTTGTGATCCATGGCTATGAAGTTTCTCTCACTCTACGGTAACTCGACTTTCGATCATATGACTATGTTTATTTTCCAGGAAGTTTGATCATGTTTACAGCTGAGGTGTGCTGATAAATGATGATTGTCTTAGATAGCCATTTTCTTTTTATGGCTCTAAATTGTATATGCAAGTTATGCGTAAGCCTGGTTCACAAAATTTGGATATAAAGCTAAAGCAGTAATGCCAATGATTCTCTTCTCTTAGTTGGGAACTTAAATCGTTGAAGATTTCCGCTCGTCTTGCCTAAACTTGTATAATCACATTTCATACTATATGGATTAAGTGAACTACTCCATTATTAGGTATCTCAAATAGTCAATAGTATAATTATTTGTAACAATAACTGGCATCTATTATCATCAGGTGCATCAGAAGAGAATATACGAAAGCTGTTTACAAAAGCAAATAGAACTGCGCCATCTATAGTTTTTATTGATGAGATCGATGCAATTGCTTCAAAAAGAGAAAATCTACAAAGGGAAATGGAACGGCGCATCGTGACACAGTTGATGACTTGTATGGATGAACCTCACAGGGTTGCTAAACCAGACAGTACTTCAAATAACACCGAAACTACCGATGGCAAAGCAGGATATGTCTTGGTGATTGCTGCTACTAATAGACCTGATGCTCTTGACTCAGCATTAAGAAGACCAGGGCGGTTTGACCATGAGATCACTTTAGGCGTTCCAGATGAAAAGGCTAGAGTTCAGATTCTTGCTACTCTTACATCGAGTTTAAAACTTGAAGGTGCTTTTGATTTGGTCAAAATTTCTAGGGCAACTCCAGGTTTTGTTGGAGCTGATTTATCATCACTGGTGAAAAAGGCTGGCAACGTTGCTATTAAGAGAATTATTGATGAAAGAAAGTTGAAACTCTCTAAAGAAAATACAGACAGCAAAGAAAACGAAGACTGGTTGAGGAAGGCATGGACTCCTGAAGAGACGGAAAAACTTAGCATCACAATGTCTGATTTTGAGGTAATCAGAGACTTTGTAATTTAATTGTTATCAAATTTGTTTAATGGTTATCAAATCTGATTACGTGTTGCTGTCGCTGATATATTTTTGTAATATTCCAAAGGTTGCAGCCAAACTGGTTCAACCCTCGTCTAAAAGAGAAGGATTTTCGAGCATTCCAAATGTCAGATGGGAAGACGTTGGAGGTTATGATCAGTTGAGAAGGGTGTTTGACCTATTCGTAGTTAATCGTATAAAATATCCAGATGTGTATGAGGTAAATCTAATATGTAGATGCGAATTACATGAAATGAGTTTCTTTTCATTGTTAATTACTGTCTTCTTATACGCAACTTATCTTTTTTAGGAGCATGGAGCGGAGTTGGAGACAGGATTTTTGCTTTATGGGCCTCCTGGTTGTGGAAAGACATTAATTGCCAAGGCTGTTGCTAACGAAGCGGGAGCAAATTTCATACACATTAAGGTCTGTCAGCTGTTTCTACTCTCTAGCATCTTACCTACCGTTCCGTAAAACTGACATATTTCTTTGTTACTGTCAAGGGTCCTGAACTTCTGAGCAAATATGTCGGTGAGAGTGAATTGGCAGTGCGGACGATATTCAGTCGTGCAAGGACGTGTTCTCCATGCATACTGTTCTTCGATGAGGTTTTCTTGTATCTTATATGATTTTGACAAATTTCTTTTGCTTCAGTTGCTTGGGTTATACAAGTTCTTAGTTACTGGAATAAAAATTTGCAATGGCGTTTAATCGATGCTACTGCTGCTTTGTTTGATTCAGGTAGATTCTCTAACAACAAATCGAGGGAGGGAAGGGGGATGGGTTGTTGAGCGACTTTTGGATCAGGTTAACAAAATCTACAAAATTAATTATATAACCTTGCTTATCTTGCGTCTATATAATCACTTTTGTAATAATGATTTGCTCCCTAAAGTGAAAGCTCTTTATGTTTGTAGCTATTGATAGAGCTAGATGGTGGTGATCAACGCAAGGGAGTTTATGTAATTGGTGCCACTAACAGGTGCAACACTTGATCGCTCTGTTCAAATTGATTTATGAAAAGCATTTTAGTTGGTAAAGGTGGCAATCTTAACTCATTTACTGATGACCGGGTCGATTCAGGTTTTGTTGTTATCTCTCACGGGTCAAAGAGGTAGATCCATTAAATAGTTCAAAAAGAAACACGTCAAAATTAGCAATAAATTGTATCCCAAATTCATATAACCTTCTAATTTTGTGTTTGAAAGGAGGAACTATTATCTCTCTCGGGTAAAAGTTTTATAAAGAAGAATTAGGATAAAAAGAATTGTGTTAACATGATCTGTCTTTAGGCCACACTAAAAGTGCCCATTTTGATCATTAACTAAGCCGCCTATCTACTAGTTACTGATTCTGCGGACATGTCTTTAGGCCAGATGTGATGGACCGAGCCTTGTTACGGCCTGGAAGGTTTGGGAAGCTTCTATATGTTCCTCTACCAAATCCAGATGAACGTGGGTTGATCTTGAAAACTTTGGCTAGAAAGAAGCCAATAGATACTGATGTGGACTTGGTTGCTATTGGGAGGAGTGATGGGTGTGCAAATTTTAGTGGAGCCGATCTTTCTTTATTGGTATGTATTTTTGATCTGTTACAAGTGCTACAAAAATCACAAAGATGCTAAATGCATCAATTATATAAAATTATTGATTCATTTTATCTAAATTTCAGATGAATGAAGCTGTCACGGGTTCTCTTGAAGAGAAACTTAATAAAATTGTAGCTGCAACGAAGGAGGGAACATCAGGATCATTGTCAGAAAGCTTACCACATACGATCAAAGCTACTCATTTTTATCATGGAATGGCAAAAACCTCGCCTTCCGTCTCAAAAGAGGTATGAGTTACTTCTATTTTTTGTCATGTCCTACTATTAGAGGTGGCAAGATGGGTAACAAATAGGAACGTGCTCCGGTTTAAATAGCTAATGTGTTAAGAATGATCACGTGGCAAACAATATCTTTACAATAATATTTCGAATTGTTGAATGACACTGTTTAGGATGCTGTATGCGTTAAAAGTTAAAACTGGACTTTGTGGGAGTTTTGACCCTTTTTAGCTATTTTTTTCATGCCCTGTTGAACATGTAATACACCACCTGAATTGACCCATTTGTCAGTAAATTGCTTGAAATGCAATAATACTTTATGTGTATACCGTAAATGGACTTTCTAACATCCGTGTATCTTGTCTGTTTTGTTGCAGCAAAAACAGCATTACCATCAACTGCAAGAGAGTTTCAAATGTATGGCCTGTTAATCTTTATCGTGTTTCTTACGGCAGCTACTACTGTCGGTACTATAGGATTTGACTCTTGTCTTGTTTTAAAACATACTGCAACCACGCCCGACTACCGTAAAGTGGTATACATTTTTTTTCTTCCTAATATGCGTTTTCAATTTTTCATTTTCCATTACGTGACTCGTCTCTTTGCATATCTTAGTGACTGTATTTACGAGTTACTTTTTTCTTCCTAACAAGACAAGTACTCACAGAAATTTAACAAGCTCGTTTTAGCTTTACTATTGTACCCTAGTTTTCAAAATAAAGTTTAAAAAATAAGTACTCACACAAAGTTTTAAAAGAATGTAATATGTTTTAAAATTCTTACTTTAAAGTATAAACCATGCTTTTTGAAGCCAGGTGTTATAAACAACTAGAATGAAAGTCAACGTTAATTATAAATTTTCGTTGTTTAATTTGTTCCAAACCAATTCAAGTTGATTGGCATACTTTTTTTTATTTATTCGCACACTTTAATGTACAAATTGTCAAAACAACTAACAAGTAACAAAAATATGTACAACTATTTATAGTGTAGAATGGAGTGTGCAAATAAAATTGAAGAGGTGCAAATCATTAACCATTCTCTATAGATTTACGATAAAAGTCAAACCCTATATATAGGGGCTGTGCATTACGGTATAAGCCAAGGACAGGACCGAACCGGACAGATCGGACTGGAGTGAATGTATTTCGGTTCGATCCTCAGTCTACCCTTTAAATCATTTTCAGGTTCGATTTTAATATGTCTGATCCAAATAAAAGTTCTTTGTTCAAGAATTATAAAAAAGTGTACGTTACTAAGACAAGTATTTATTTTATTCTTGTCATCTCAAATATCAATTAGGCTAAGAAAAAATAGTGTCAAGTCCATCGTGCCAACCTCACTCTTTACCAAGGACATTTAGCTCATGCTAGTTTCAGTTTATTCTTAAATCTTGTCAATTGATTTATATTTTTTGCTTATGTTGTGATCTGTAAACTAATCAAAACTTAGTTTTGTTTACCTATTTGCCTAGTCCAAACACACACCAAATTAAAACCATCAACCATGTTTGAATTTTACCTAAGCAACAAGATCAACTTGTGTACGTATTTACAGAAAAAAGTCAAATTACTTATTGTTGATGTTTGATCAAATGCATATCTTTTGAGCATATATAGTAACATGAAATAATAGCTAGGAAGTAGCAATTAATGTTTGGTTCAATTCTCAGCTACACTCAAGATCTATTTTAATTCATTACTATTTTTATGAGTCTCTCATCGGCTCATGACCAAGAGAGATGTTAATAAGTAAATTTGCATTTTTGTGATAACTTATTATTTACATAGTGGTGGATCAATCACGAATTTTTGGTGAAATCAGAACAATGATAGGTGACCATCTCGTAAGTCCTCACAAGGTCGTCAAGAACAAAGATTGTGATCAAGATGTTACAACGTCTTTTTATAAAAATGAGATGGAGATGAAACATAAAAATCGACGAGTCAATCCGATTTGGTGAAGTGTTGAACCCATGACTCAATCGCTTAGTTCTTTGTCTCATTGTCCGATACGACTCAAAAACGTCTAATCTTGTTTAATCCAAATGACGAAAGACGCACCAAAGTCAAATCATCCAACGGCCTATATATCACTTTGTTTTAGTATCCAAGGCTTAAGAAGATTAAAAACACGTCAACAACTAAGCAAAAAATTGCATTTTTGTATTTATAGAAATAAGTCAAACCCTATCAACATCTTAAGCAATTTGTTATTGTCATTTGAATAATTTAATCAACAGATTGTGCTAACAAAAGTTTAAATGCAAGCCCCCATGCCACCTTAATTGCTAGTTTATTCCAAATCTTGAAACTAATCTTTTTTTTTGTAAGCAATGTAAAAATAACCGCTCGGCATAAAATAGGAAAAAAAACAAAAATATTGACTTATTAAGATAAAAAAATACCCGCGACATGAGGCCCAACATATAAGCCCATATATAAAAAAACAAACTATTAAACATGAGACCGAAATAATAAACCCGCACAAATAAAAAATAGAAAAGAATAAAAATAAAATTTTAACGCAAAAATTAACCCGCACTATTAAACATGAGACTGAAAAAATAAACTCATACAGAATACAATAAAAAAACGTCATGTTCCCATAAAATTATATTAAAAAAAACACGTATAGCAAAAAAAAGAAACCTTTAAACATGAGCCTCACACATAAGCCCATATAAAAAAAACAAACTATTAAACATGAGACCGAAAAAATAAACCCGCACAAATAAAAAATAGAAAAGAATAAAAATAAAATTTTAATGCAAAAATTAACCCGCACTATTAAACATGAGACCGAAAAAATAAACCCGCATAAAATACAATAAAAAAACGCCCTGCAGTAACGCGCGATTCTCATTTAAAGACTATGTTCCCATAAAATTATATTAAAAAAAACCCCGTATAGCCAAAAAAGAAACCTTTAAACATAAGCCCCACACATAAGCCCATATAAGAAAAAAAAACAAACTATTAAACATGAGGCCGAAAAAATAAAACCGAACTTTTAAAAAAAAAAATCTCAGCACAAAATAATAATTTTTTTTACAAAAGTACTGATTTATTCAGATCAAAAAATATCCGCGACATGAGGCCAAACACATAAGCCCATATAAAAAAAACAAACTATTAAACATGAGACCGAAAAATAAACCTGCACAAAATAATATAAAAAATTGCTCGGCACAAAATAGGAAAAAAAATTACAAAAGTACTGATTTATTCAGATAAAAAAACCCACGACATGACGCTCAACACATAAGCCCATATAAAAAAAACAAACTATTAAACATGAGACCGGAAACATAAACCCACACAAAATACAAAAAAAAAAACATTAACGCCCAGCATCAACGCGCGAGCAATCATGCTTAACACATATTTACCCAAATCTCATAAAATTATATTAAAAAAAACCCAAATAGCCAAAAAAAAAAAAAAAACTTTAAACATGAGGCCCAACATATAAGCACATATAAGAAAAAAAACAAACTATTAAACATGAGACCGAAAAAATAAACCAGCAAAAAAAAAATTAACGCCCCGCAGCATCGCGCGGGCAATCATGCTTGTTCATTACTATTTTTACGAGTCTCTCATCGGCTCATGACCAAGAGAGAGAGATGTTAATAAGTAAATTTGCATTTTTGTGATAACTTATTATTTACATAGTGGTGGATCAATCACGAATTTTTGGTGAAATCAGAACAATGATAGGTGACCATCTCGTAAGTCCTCACAAGGTCGTCAAGAACAAAGATACAAAACATTCTAAGAAAAGAATTATCTAGATATCGGTAGTTGTCCGTCGTAACCCAAACAATCAGATTCCTGAGATATGCACCTTAGATCAAAGTAATTCGAGCCGCTTCCGTGAAAAATTCAGACTTTCTTTTTGATGCTAGCATCTACATAAAAACATAACTTTGAGGCTCAATAATGTTACCAAAACAAAACAATTTTATGCAACTTATTATGTAAACAACTCCATAAACAAATTATCAAACTTTGAAATAATAACTAAACGTATAACTAATTTAATATTATCTAGAACGTGTTTTGAGTGTTTAAAGAGCCTTAAGAAGCTGATCCATTTGTTGCAACACAACAATCATTGTCCACACGATGTTTTAAATGAGCTTAGAACCGAATACCCGCCATGCTGCAAAGCGATGATGTAGATAGTCGGCAAATAATTATACTTTTCGAAACCGTGGTTTTAGTATAAAGACCTTCTAATGCGGAACAACAAAAACACTTACGATTTCAATTTATATGTTCATTACGAGAAAAAAAATTACGGGATATAAACGAAAAATGAAAAAAGTTAAGGATTCTAAAAATTAAAACAATATATAACCATGTTATTCATTTTAATTCAAGATTTAAGGAAAAAAATAATACCACCCTTGTATAAAGTACTAGCATGTTACCCTCGCAAAGCAGCGTTTTCGCCAGCATAAAAAATAATACAACAAAAATTAAAAAATATCATCAAATAGGATGTTGAATTAAGAAGCACAAAATTTTTAAAAAAATAATGTAAATAAATCATGAAAAAATAAATTATAAAATATATTACAATTTAAAAATAAATGTGATTTTTCATAAGAGATCACCAACATGTCACTTTAAGATGTGTTTCCTTATAAATGAGATGGTTAAAAATGCAGATAACAACAAGTTAGTTGTTACAAAAGATTGTTACATAAAATGAGTATGAATGTGTTTGTTGTTAAAAAACGGATATTTCTATAAAGAGTAAACTGCAAAAATCATCCTTGTGGTTTTGTAAGTCTTCGTTCAACGGCACTAAATCATACCATATAGCCAGATACTATTAGGCACTAATCACCCGAGTGGACCCAATCGTGTTCAGCAAAAATCATCCTTATTGGGGATGATTTTTGCAAAAAGATTAACAAAAAGTTTTGCAAAAATCATCCTCTAGGGATGATTTTTGCCGAACGTTCTTCACTCACTCAAGGATGATTAGTGGCCAACAAGTATCGGCTAAGGGTGATTAGTGTTCACGAACTACAAAACCACAGGATGATTTTTTGCAGTTTACTCTTCTATAAATAAAGAAAAAAGTCTCCACAGACTTTTTATTAAATATGAAAGTGTACCTAAATGCTTTAAAAATTAAGTTATAAATATAAATATAGAGTAAAGATTAAAGCATACACTAAAATTAAGTCAAAACAATATCCTATCTTGACCAAAAACATACAAAGTGGAAACGCTCTTTACATAATCTATCAAATTACCATTCTTTTAAATTTAACTCGTAGTTTACTTTTTTTCTTGCCAAACATTTACATGCTATCATTGTTTTATTTGAAAAAGTAAAGTCCCAAGAAAGGTGAATATATTGGATATCCCACAGATATCTAAAAAAGGTTAATGCAAAAGTTTAGCTAAAAGCTACTGTAATCAGCAGCAACACTAGGAGGGTCAGGAGTCTGTGGTATGAGTGTAATCTCCGTCCATCCCACGCGCTCGCCATTCCTAGCATCGTCACCACACCAGACATACACGCACTTTAAATTTTGTGGTATATCATCATTAAAACGAGTCAAATACGACAAATTGAGAAAATAATATATCCGTATGGGCTTGAATGCAAACGGTTTATTTTTTTTTAAATTACAAAACTTTTTTTTAAAATTTATTACCACTTTGTCCACTTTTAAATAACACTTCATTTAATATTTTAACACACACTTCAGCAACAATTCCTTACCAAAAAACTTCTATACTCCACACATCTATCTCATACCAAAAAAAATGTCTCAAACCAGCCAAATGAACCACCAACGGTTAATTCTTAAAAAAACCCAGGAGTGAAAAACCGGTGGCATCGACCCCCGTGGTGTGGGGTTTTTTCTCTAGTCTTGCAAAGTTTTTTCATCCCTTTTTGCTAATCCTCAGCAGTAAAGCGCTCGAGGTTTTTCTTTTCGTGTCTTATGCATGTACATATGAATTTGTCTATTTTTTTTAGCTTCCTAGTATCTTGCTAGAAATTCTTGATTTAAATATTATCAAAGCCGTTAAAAAAAAAACGGGTTATTTTAACCCAATCTTCTCAAATCCAACCTGCAAAATACTCGCTCTCTGAAACCCATTCGAATCCGTCTTAACCTCAGGTTTCACAAAACTCAAATCTTCCCTCGCAACCGTTTCCCCTTATTTGAACAGAAATGCCCCCCCCCCCCCCCCCCCCCCGATCAAGCTTATCACTCACAATTTGGGCATGTATCATCATATCAACAATACGTGTTTCCAAATTACCAAATCCAGAAATACTCAACCACAATTATTTTCACAACAATCATTACAACCAAAGCAATAATTTTTCCCAACCACATACAAAGTAACACAAGCCAAAGATCGCTATGGGGACTTGACCCGTGATGGTAGGCGTACAAATGAACAACAGGGAAACAACCCTTGGTCGATTTGGACGAGGGCCGATGCTAATAAATGGCAAGAAAAGCGAACCGCGCTACCCGTTGGAAATCGCGACGAAGACATCTTGGCTACAACCGAAACTTGATCGAGCACGTCTCAGCCCCAATATCAATCAGAAAAGACCCACAAGATGACGTTTATGAACTGATTATGGAAGATTTTCAACTCGCAGAACAATGCTCTCGACCAAAATATGCGATGACGAGGAAAATGGACAGAGATGCAACGGTGATTGCCAAAGGGTCAACTCTATTTACAAGCATCTTAACACGTAAAGCGGAGAAAGTGATGCTTACTGGAGAGAGAATGCAAGTTGATTATTTGCAGCGAATAATGGTAATAAAAATATCATATTGTTCACGTGTGGAATATATTGAAAAAATTACCCCAAATGGAATGCGGACGGGGGACCGATTGATGCAAATAATCTCAAAGAGCTATTGGCCCTGACCAAGATATCGTCCCCAGCAAACAACGGCCAAGAAAAAGCAAACATCGGTTGACACGTCGAGCGCCGGGGAAAGCACCGGAGGGAGCACCGAGGGGATTCAATAGCAGTCTCCATTTTCCCACGTAGTTCGTCGGTCAAACCAACAATTCTCTTCTCAAAGTAATAGGGAGATCCTTTTCTAGTTAGACTTCTTGCAATGAAAGAACCATCCCTTCCTATTTGTTTGTCCTGTATCGTCACTTGTTTGTCAGGATTATAAACGTAAATGTGAGGCTGCTGAAGAAGCGTACAAGGCGAAGAGAGATAAAGAACTAGCTATGAGAGAATTGGAGTTTCTCATGATCGATCCTTCCGAGTTGCCGCCAGCAAAACGAGCCATCATTGAAAGGAAACAAGCTAAAATAATGAGCAGATATCCAAACGCAGGCCCGTAGTTTTATGTTTCGTATCGTTTTATGTTTTTATGTTTCGTATCGTTTTATGTTTTTATGTTCCGTATCGTTTAATTTCTTTATGTTTTGTATTTTTAATTTATGTTTTTTTTATTATGTATTGTATTTTTAATTTTAATGAAATGAATTAAGTTTGTGTGAAAAAAATGGAAAAGTAAATAAAATTGTGGGTGGTGAGGCCAAAGTGAGGAGTTAGGGGTGTGTTATGAGTGAAGGGGTATTTTTGAGTGTGAGTGAGATGGTGATGTGGCAGGAAGTGGGGCCCAAGTGAGGAGATATATCTCCCCACCACACTCCTCCCTCTAACAAGCACAAACATAACTAGATGGAAAACAATGTGCATTCCCAGACACAACTTGTTGAGATCTCATCAAAGGTCTCAATATACAGTATATATAACTATTTAAACAGCGACTAAGGGTTTCGACCTAAATACCACTAAACGAGTCTTCTGAACAAGTGTGTAAATCAAACTATTTGATTAGAGATGGAATTTCAACCCATTTACACGTACGTACATAAGTCGACTTGGTAATGTTTAATCACCAGTGGATCAAACGGGTTATAACAAACAAATAGCGAGAAAAAACCATGTGAATTGGTCAAACACTCAAACATATAAAAAACCTTATAAAGAAATAGAAATTATTATATTTAGGAAATACTCTTTTTGTAACCAAAATTCGCGCAGTAATGACTTCCAAAATTTAGAAAAGAATAAACAAAAGTCTTTGCAGGCCAACCCAATCATACCCGTTACCCACCCGCTAACGCCGTGTTTGCCATCTTTATGTTTGTTGTTATATTGAACGTCATTTAACTAGATTCCTTAAATCCCGTAATGTAAATCAACGCAGGTGGTGGCAAGCATTTCTAGTGGTATTGGTCATATACTCAGCATGGTCATCCCCCTTTGAGTTAGCTTTCAAGAAAGTAGCTACAGGCTCTCTTCTCTATGTCGATTTGGTCGTCGACTTCTTTTTTGCTACTGACATCATCTTAACTTTCTTTGTGGCTTACTTGGATAAGTCAACGTATCTACTCGTTGACATTCATAAGAAGATAGCCACAAGGTATCTGATACAGATCATTATACGCACCATGAAATGCATCATAAACATTCGCTCATGAATCATCATTCCATTTAATGTGTGTTTTTCAGGTACGTCACTCATATGTTGTTCCCAATGGATGTGGCATCAACGCTCCCATTTCAGATAATATACCGAATCTTTAGTGGAGAGCTGCATCGTGGGGAGGTCTTTCGGTTCCTTAATCTGCTAAGGCTTTGGCGGCTAAGGCGTGTTAGTGAGCTCTTCTCAAGGTAAAAGTAGAAGTCTAAAACCCACAAAAATGGTTGAATCTAGTATAATATATAATTATATATCTGGTGAATACTTTATTCTAAATGTATTGTAATAAAAAAAAAAAAAAAAAAAACCTCGATTGACATTTATCATCGAATAAGGTATGTTTGGGGCGAGTAACCAGCATTCATTTTTTTAACAGGCTTGAGAAGGATACACGCTTCAGTTACTTTGTGACAAGAACCGTCAAACTGATATGTGTTAGTATTACTTTTACTTAACTAGTTCAATCTTCCTTAAAACTGAAGATACTAAAAGTGGGCCACAGCTAGGGACCGGTCCTAAGCTCAGCCAAAAAAATTCCAATCATGGTCCTAGGCAATAGGCATGGCTCACCCATTAAATATCAGGCTCATTTTTGGTTGAAGGCCCGGTTAAGGTCTGGGCAGGGATAAATTTTTAGTTAAGGCATGCTCCAGTTATTATCCTAGTTAAAGACCAGGCGAGGATAATATCGTATTCTAGGACCATTTAAGCAACGCGGGATGTTTTGGTGAGGGACCGGACTTATGAAGAACCAGTAACAAAACCACCATAATCAAGCCTAAAAGGACCGGCCGGACTGGTCGTTGCTCATCCCTACTTTGATCCTAAAAACATGTTTTACTTTATAGTCTTTCCCAACTAGTTTGGGATAAAAGCCCCATTCATAAATGGCTTGTTGCTAGACTAACCTTATGGCTTGGATTATCATAGGTTACACTTTTCGCTGTGCACTCAGCTGGCTGTTTCTACTACTGGATAGCCACTCATCATGAACCCTCAGATGATACATGGATTGGATCTATTATAGGCAACTTTGAAGATAGAAGCATTTGGCTGGGATATACCTATTCAATGTATTGGTCAATTGTGACCCTCACAACCGTCGGCTATGGAGACCTGCATGCAGTAAATCCAGGGGAGAAGGTCTTCAATATCTTTTATATGTTGTTCAACATCGGGCTCACTTCTTATTTAATTGGAAACATGACCAATCTAATTGTCCACAGCGCTGTTAGAACTTTTGCCATGGTAAGTTATTTTTCAGTTTTCTCAGCATGCTACTCGGGTCAATTTGGGCTACAGTTCATCCCTAATTGGTCAAACTGGTCAAAAGTCGTCCAAAGAGTATTTATAATTCTTACAAGTTACAACCTCCTAAATCGTGTTTAACAGTTTAGATTATTGTTGTTATTCTGTAATCGTAATTAGAGCGCTATATTTACAAGTTACCCATCCTGATGCTACTCGTTTCAACCAGAACCCATTTTGAATCGTACCCAACCCGCTGAATATCCCATTATTTCACCTCAAGTTACGGCCATCTGATGTGTCTCTGTACTACTATCTGCTAATGCAGAGGGATTCGATAAACGAGATCTTAAGATATGCAAGCAAGAACAGACTTCCAGAAGGTATGAAAGAGCAAATGTTGGCTCACATGCAACTTAAGTTCAAGACAGCTGAGCTACAGCAGGAGGAAGTTCTAGAGGGCCTGCCAAAGGCGATTAGATCTAGCATTTCCCAACATCTATTCCGCAAAACTGTTGAAAAGACTTATCTCTTTAAAGGCATATCAGCCGACCTTAGCCGGCAACTGGTACAATTCCTTGCTATTCAAAGAAACCCAAATTACACTAACATTAATGGTTGTGTTATGTAACATCTATTGTTGTGTCTGTTCACAGGTTACCGATTTAAAAGCAGAATATTTTCCACCAAAGGTTGAAGTTATTCTACAAAATGAGATACCAACAGATTTCTATATTGTAGTATCTGGAGCCATGGTATATAATATTTCATAACCAAAATTCTTTCTTTATGTACCCATCTGGAATTCTGATTGTCTGTAATTCCAGGAGGTGCTGACACACAAAAATGCGACGGAGCAGGTAAATTGTTTTTTTTCTTAATGGGCAACAAAATTGACCAATTAACAAAGACCACAGGTATGTTTTGTTGGTGTATCTGGATGTGTTTATAAATCATAAGCAGCATATATGGTGCACATTCAAATCTCTGTTTATCTTCTTAAACAATTTCAAGAGCACAGATTTACACAATACAGACCACTGAATATGTCTGGATTAAGCAGCAGAGTTGAACATACAAAACATTAGGCTAGAACACAAGAGGCTAATGCAATTTTTGGAAGTCACCCTTTTCAACTAAAAACTGAATGAAGTGAATCTAATATCTTCTTATTTGATCATTATACTAGTTAAGCGTACGAAGATTAAACCAACAAGAGTTTTATGAGTTTTACATACCGCCAAAGACCATATAGAGCTGACGATTGATATTCTTCTTTAAAATCAAACGTCCTCGGGAAAATGAACTGACATATGTAAAAGAAGTCTACAATATCCTGGATATCAAAACATTAAGATAATCAAATTCTGAATATAACATTCGAGATGGATAAAATATTAAGACAGGTAGAAAGTAATGACAGGACATAGAGATATTATGTCTATAAATAGGCTGAAAATAGGCAACGTGTCTATGCAATCTTCTCTAGAGATGTCATTGATGCATAACGGCACCATATAGCTTAAATCTTTTCATAAACATACCAAAAAAAGAAAAAAGGTCATTTCCGACATGGTGAAAAGATTTGAACATAATATGGTCAAAAAATTAAATGAATATAAATATATTGGGTCTTGTTCTGATGCTATGAAATTAAACAAGGTCCCTTTCTGTGTTTCAGTTCCTAATAAAATTAGGTCCAATGGATATGTTTGGGGAAATTGGGGTATTCTTCAACATCCCCCAGCCTTTTACAGTGAGAAGCAAGAAACTTTCCCAGGTAGTCAGAATTAGTTCATCATCGACTTCAAAGCAGCTGGTGCAACCGCTTGATGAAGATGCAAAGACAATAATGACCAACTTCACGCAGGTTTTGAACTAGCATTTCCTCATTCAGATATGTCTAGATTAAAACTATAAACTTACAATTTAACATATCTGAACTTCTTAAAAAGAAAATGCAAGCAAGTTATCATCATTTCTTGGTTGTTTACATGTTTCCATAGCCTCTTAAAGTGCATTATTATTTCGTAAGCTACTAAGCTGACATGTTTTATGTTTATTCTCAGTATCTGAAGGACTTGAAGAAGGAGGTGCAAGACGAGATGCCACTCTTGACAGAGCTTTTAATGGATTTGAATATTGAGGTAATACTACTTCCTATGGAAACTAATTAGAGTCTTACGCTACTATATCATATTTAAAACTGATCACATAATTATGCATGCTAACTTAGTGGTTGATTCTTCATCAAACAAGGGAAAATCACTGTTTCAATGCAAGAATTTACATTTTTAGTTCACTTTAGTAGTTCATAGTGAAACTTGATGTAGTGAATGGACAAATAGCATAATACACAAGGTGAAACACAAATATAAGGTAAACATATTATCTGTTAGCAAGTCAGCTAGAACATGTTTGCTAGGTTATCTTTAGCGTAATTTGTTATTCAGTTCAGCAAAACATCATTTATGATATATCGACAGAATTATTCTTATTATTCATCCCAAATAATTCATTGTGATTTATAAGTCGTGTCTTTGGGACTTCTCTCTGGTACCCATGTATATTGGTGTATGATACATGACGGTATATCCAAGTTCCATATATGTCAGTTCTCGCTGCCTTTGCATAATGTAAATGTCTTCAGGGATAGCTCTTCCTAAATCCTATGTTTCTGCTTCTTTAATAACATATTCTATCCAACTCATGAAGAATTAAAAGACCCATAAATCGATCAAGACAAAAAACACCCATGAATATATTGTTGCATATTTAGAAATGTTGCTGAAGTAGAGACATCTTTTATGATACTTTAAAGGTATCTAATTATCGCTGATCAGTTTATTGAAAAAAAATAGCTATTCATCTCTATAGTGATTCGAAGATTACTGCTATTTAAGTACCACGATCATATTAACATTTTATTTTACAGCCGCAGTTGCAGCAAACCAATCCAAGTGATGACTCCGTAAAACCATGTAGCATCAAATTTGGTAAAAAAGATAGTGAAGGTTGGTGATCTTTAATATTAATATAGTTTACAATATTCATAAACAAGAAGAGCAGCAAAAGCAACGATTAAGAAACCTTTGAACTTTCTAAGAGGATATACCGACACTGTCGGGTGGATAAACTAGCTTAACAAGCAATTCACTGATCAATACTTTTATAACGAGTCTCTAATACCATGGCGTTTCACTAGAAAATAAATCAGAGGCCATATATTTTGTTTACTTTCTACACTAAAATTGGGCATCTTTTTGTTAATATTGTATTCTTTTTTTTATTCTCTGATTAGCTAAATAAGCTGACAGCTTAATGCTATTATTAGCAGGTACACCCACTTCAGTACTCTCAAACACATTTCCCTTGAGGGTGGTAATCCATGGCCATCATCCACATGAAGAAACAACAGACAGAAAAAGGACAGGAAAACTTGTACACTTGCCAGAATCGATAGAGGACCTTTTAAACTTAGCAGGTAAATACCAGCTGCATATAGTGTCTTTTGATCTTAAAAAAAACAAAAAAAAACTATTTGTATGCCATAAGGAATGTTAGATTGTATGTTCGTGATGTGCGATCCAAATTAACAGGTGTTTTCTTTATACAAGATTTCTTATTCAATTTATGTTGTCATGCAGAGAAGAAATTCGGGAAAAGAGGAACTACAGTTCTCATGGCTGATGCGTCTCAAGTGGAAGATCTTAATGCTTTAAGAGAGAATGACCACCTGTTTATATCTTGAATACATGATAAAATAAAATCCAAGTTCTAAATTTTACAAAAAAAAGGAAAGTTGCTTTAGCTTCTTTAATATCAAATGTATACAGAATGTTGTCTGCAGATAAGTATACAAGAGTATTATAGCCTCTGTAATATAAAGTTTTCACAGGCTTGATGTCAATGGAAGCTATAGCGTCGCAAAAAAAATAAAATGATTACCTGAACATTAGTTATTGTCCCTATTGTTGAGCAAGTCTAAAACAGAGTAAGCTGCTTTCTGGAAACGCTCCTTCTCTTCCTCTAAAGTGCTTTTCCTCTCAAGAGCAGATTCTTTGCATTTCTCTATGTCTTCTACTATTCCACCCGAACCTTGGTCAATTTCACTGTACTTGAAAGACACAGGTACAAAAACCGTTAAATACAGAAAGATGGTTTCACTAATATAATCATTAACATAGATACATAATAGTTGCCACTAAGATAACTTCATTAATTGTAATAAAGTAACACAAAGCGAGGGATAGGGGTGATGAAGGGAGCATAAATAATAACAGTTTAGATATGAGAGTGAGATACTGTGAGTTATGCGCAGAAAGTAGAGATAAGCTAAACGAGAAAATATAGACCATTACTATAACGTTTATATTGGTTTGGCGACTTTCTTTACTCACGTTATCATCTTAAGCATATTCTCCATTCCAGCTTGCACTTGCTGTGAAAGCTCTGCATTTACAGAAGATTGATTAACTTATTAAATCAGATGTAAACAATTTCAGCTGTCAGATTAAAAAAAGTCAGAAAACAATTATCAGAAAGTACTATATTACAAAAAACAGTAGAATATAAACTTAGAGACACGTCTAATCAGATTGGTAAATCATGGGGTAAATATTTAAATATCAATAATAATTACTTTCTTATGAATCTTAACTCAACCTGCCTCTTTATAATGTAACATTTTACACAACTATAGTTTATAACTGCAACTGGAAAGGGATCACAAATAGGTCAGGTACTAGAGATGTCTTAGGACTAAGTGACATGACGAGAATCAGATGAGAAACGAATGATGGAAGTGGGGGTGGAGGCGGTGTTTCTAGCATTGGCTAATCACAGGGATGATTTTAGCATCACCAAAACTCAACTCACACTGTGTGCTATATGATGCCACTTACGATTAAACAGGCACTTAAGTGTTGCACATAACAAACTGATAGATGCTTTTATCAGACTCATGAAGCAGTAAAACTACGATTGCCTACTAACAGAGGATAATCGTTTTAAGATACGGTACGTTCTACCACAAATCGTAGGCACAGACTCCTATTGGAGTATGAACTGACACTACATCGAAGGTACTCTTAACGGGCTTACGATTTATTTCTTTGCAGTTACGACTGTCATGCCTCTGAATGATAAAACCAATGCAGAGAGCATCACCACACGGCTTCCAGATCTGCTCATGAGTCAATACTTACCTACCGATTTATGACGGGGGCTACGGCCCTTGTTTCTATGTTAAGATCGCCAGCTCCCCCACGGTGCTCATTATAAAGCAAAAACCAGGAAGTACCTATATTCATATTGCTACCATATTAACCAAAAACAAACCAACATAAGGAACTCCTCTGAGAATGCAAAACCAAATTCTCTTTAACTTAATCCCTGTTTTCAAATAAGGAGGCCAGAAAACATGTGCAGAAATTGGTATCAAAAGAATAGAGAATTTCAGTAATGTGACTGAGTAATGCAAACATTTGTGATAACCCAATACATCCAAAAACCTAGCGCAACAGAGCACTCTCCAAGAGCACAAGACATATCATTATTCATTTTCAGTAAGAATCTCAACAGTCTTACCTCTATTATATCTAAGAAACAGAACTAATTTGCTCATACCATGACATCTCAATCAAAATCACACACACTGCAACACTTATTTCCATAATACAAACTTCTAGCAGAATTTCATCAAAAAATTCCGCTAACCAAAATAATTAACTAGCTAGGATCAACATTAGATGCAGATGATCATAGCATCGACAATAAGAACAGCAGCGTTTTCTCAGATTCTATTCTAACACACAGGAAAACTACATGTTGGTAACAGAATTCTACAATATACAGCACTTACACCTAGGCAAAATACTGTCCGCAAAACAATTTATCTAAAATTATATACACAAGGCTTACATATCTTAATCAAGTACATAACATTCACAAATGAGTCAAGCTCACGCATATAACAAATAATACTAATAATACACGAAATCCGCTAACAAAAATAACGTTAATATCAGTGACGTCATGTGCAGAATAATTCATCTCGTCAAATACATGAAATTCACAAATTGACAACGCCCACATCAATGACGTCATTCATACAGCAATTCAGTATTCATCCAATAATACTCAAAATCCGCTAACAAATCATGTTCACCTAACGCACATCGCAACAATATATCTAATCAAGTAGTACATAAAATATCTCAATTGAATTAGGTTCACGTTGATGACGTCACGATATAACAAATTTTCGCTAGGTTAAAATCAGTAACAGTCATCACCAGAACAATTTATTTTGTCAAATACATAACAATCGAACATAAATAAGCTTCATATAAATAACCTCATGCATATAACAATCTATCTAATGAAATACAAAAAAATCGCTAATAAATCATGTTCACCTAATACAGAATCGGAACAAATCCATAAAACATCACTAAATGAATCATGTTCTCATCAATGAGTCATTCATACAACAAGTTATCTACTAATACTCACAAAAACCGCTAACAAATTAGGTGCACCTTATGCACATAACAGCTCTATCGAATCAGATACACAAAATATCGCATATAAATATGGTTCGAGTCCATGACATCATCCATACAGAAATCTATCTAACAATACACAGAGTTCGCTAATTAATGATGTTCACCAAATACACATCAGAACAATATATCTAATCAGATAACTACACAACATTCGCAGATGATAACTTGTTGAATAATACACACAGTTCGCTAATACATATATTTCGCTTACAAATTAAGTTTACATCATCTAAAGTCACACAAATTAGGTTTATGTAATGCACTTATACAAAATTCGGTAATAAACTAGATTCACATCAGCTAAACTCACATAACGTCGTCGTCATGCATACATCAATTTATTGATATTCTGTTTATATACTTCGCTAATAAATTAGGGATACATTATGCAAATACACACGAATTAGATTCAATTATCGACTGCAAGTGATACCGTAGATGACATCACCAATACACAAAAAATCATTTCACAATACATAAAATTCGCTAATAGCTTAGGTTTACATAATGTAAATTCGCACAAATTTGATTGAGCTGTAAGTAATACCGTAGATGACGTCATCCATACAACAAATTATCTAATCAAATACATAACATACTCTAACAAATTACGCTAGTTTCAGAGTCGATGACGTCATCCATATAAACAAAATATCTCACAATACATAAAATTCGCTAACAGTAATAAATTAGGTTTACATAATGTAAATTCGCACAAACTAGATTCAAACTGTAAGTAGTACCGCAGATGACGTCATCCACATAAATTTCGCTAACAAATTAGGATAGTTTTAAAGTCGATGACGTCATTCATACATAAAAATTAGTGAGAGTAATACCGTAGATGACGGAAGAGAGAGCTGACTGGGCGTCGGAAAGTGGAACAAGTTGCTGCTGCTGGTCCGTGTTATCGGAAGGTGACGTCATTGAAGCTTTTGAGTGGTTAATTTGTTTAATTGAAGTGATGAAATGGAGTGGTGGGATTAGTTTTGGGTTTTATATGTTGGCGCCAGTAATGTGGTCAAAACTCAAAAGTCGGGTCAATTCCCCACCCGTGTAAATAGGGGGCAGAATACTATCAAAATCAATTTACCAAGGACTACGTCGAGTCTCACGGGCAGGGGTGTTGAAAAAATTTGACAAACCGACAAACTGAGCCGAACCGCTTGATTTGAAACTGAAAAAACTGATAACTGAAGAATCAAAATAAAAAAAAACGAAAGCGAGAAAACTGAGTTACCACGAAGCGGTTTCAGTTTATGTTTTTGAGTAACCGCGGGTAACATAAACAAACGGATCTGATTCATTTGACGTATGCAAACATTGTATATGTGTGAAGATGACGAATAACTTTTTCTCTGGTTATGTTTATTTGATTAAACATAAACATGAAGTTTTCAAAACTTTTATGACTTATCAACGTGAAGTTGAGAATCGACTCGACAAGAAGATTAAAAATTTAAAATCTTGCGATCATACCGTGGAGGTGAATATCTTAGTCAGGAATTTCTTGATCATCTGGCTGAGCATGGAGTTGTTTCACATGCACGCCACCTTATACACCACAACACAATGGTGTATCTGAAAGGATAAATAGAACTTTATTAGATATGGTTCGATCGATGATGAACTTGAATGACTTGCCTTTGTCTTTCTAGGGATATGCTCTTGAGATTGATGCACGCGTTCTCATCATGTTTCCTACGAAGAACGCTGAAAAGACTCCATATGGGATATGGCATGGGAAGGCTCCCAAATTGTCTTTCTTGAGAGTGTGGGGATGTCATGTTCTAATTAAACGTTATACTTCCAACAAACTAGAAACCCCTATTGTCAAATGTAAGTTTGTGGGGGTATCTAAAACTGCAGGATATACTACTTCTACTATCCATATGAGAACAAAGTGTTTGTTGATCGTAATGGAGAGTTCTTGGAGTCAGGTTAACATCTTCAAGAATTCAGTGAGAGCGATAAGATTCTTGATGAGATTCAAGATCCTCCGATTGAACCACAAACTGAAGAACCTTCTACGAGTTCTATTATACTAAGTGATTTTGAGTTGGTTGTAGAAGAAGCTAATCCTACAAATGTTGTAGTACAAGCTCCTCCTGAGAACCAAGAGAATTGTACCTGTTGCAGCTATTCTTCGCAGACCAGATAGGGCCTCTCATCCTCTTGAGAGATATAATGGTTACCTGATAGATTCATAAGCTCGTGATCATGAAGAACCTCAAACCTACCATGAAGTTATGTTTGGTTCTGAATTAGATCAATGGCTTGAAGTAATGAATGCATAGATGCAATCCATGAAAGATAATGAAGTCTAAGACTTGGTTGATCTTCCACATGGCAGCAAGAATGTCGGCTGCAAGTGGATCTTCAAGAAGAAAACTACCATACATTCAAAGCTAGACTAGTAGCGAAAGGTTATACACAAACTTAAGGAATTGATTGTAGTGAAACTTATTCGCCTGTGCTCAGCACTATAGCTATAAGGATGCTATTTGTTATAGCTGCATACTATGATTATGAGATATAACAAATGGACGTGAAAACTGCCTTTCTAAATGGTCACCTATATGAAGATGTTTATATGGAGAGACTAGAGGGTTTTCAAAGTCCAAAGTATCCTAAACGAGTTTGCAAACTTCAGAGTTCCATTTATGGTTTGAAGAAAGCACTTTGTAGCTGGAATATGAGGTTCGATGAGAAAATCAAAGAGTTTGGTGTTATTCAAAATACTGAAGAACCATGTGTCTACAGGAGAACTAGAGAGGATAAAGTAGTTTTTTTAATCCTGTATGTGGATGACATACTTATGATGGAAAATGATATCCCTGTGCTTGAAGGTGTAAAAGCATGGCTGAAGATATGCTTTGCCATGAAGGATTTAGGAAAAGTTGCTTATATTCTAGGGATCAATATTTATAGAGATAGATCTAGGGGAATTCTGGGATTAAGCTAAAGCACATACATATATAAGATCCTAAAGAGGTTCAAGATAAACAACTCTAAAATAAGGTGGGTACCCATGACGGTCAAGAATTATTTGAGCGATGGTCAAAGTCCGACTACTTATAAGAAGGGGAGAAGGATAGGAAAAATTCCATATGCTTTGGCTATAGGATAAATTATGTATGTTATACTTTACATGAGGCCTGATGTGTTTTATGCGTTGAGCATGACATGCAAATTTTAAAAGGATCCTGGAGAAGTACATTGGAATGTTGTGAAAAGCATTATGAGGCACTTAAGAAGGACCAATGACATGTTTTTGGTTATGCAGATTTGGAGGATGAGCTTAGTGTAATATGGTTACACATATGCTATTTTCCAAACTGGTCGAGATGATACAAAGTCTCAATCAGTCCACGTGTTCAAAATGAATGGCGGAGCGGTAGCGTGGAGAAGCTCAAAGCAAGATACCATAACAATGTTATCTGTAGAAGTCGAATACATTGTTGTATCAGAAGTTGCGCAAGTAGCTTACTGGATGAAGAAATTCATAAAGGAACTTGGTGTGGTACCAAGTATTGAGAACCCTGTGAAAGTGTATTTCAATAATTCAAGTACTGTCCTACTTGCTAATGAGTGCATAACACATATAGGCAGTAGACATATTCTTTGCAGACATCATTATATCCGCGAGGTTGTTAGTCTTCAAAATATAGAGGTCATAAAAGTCCATATTTATAACAATACCGATGATCCTTTTGAAGGCATTATCGTGCGATAAACATGAGTTTCATGTTAATGAAATGAGACTTTATCATAGTTTTATTCATGTATTTGGGGGTTGGCATGTTACAAGAGTATGGCTAGAGTTTGGTTAGGCTAATGGAGAGTCATGTCATTATTGTTGCGTGTTCATGTCGAGCATCACGATTATGGGGTACTCGATTAAAACTTAAAGTGCTATGTGAACATTTTCCGCTTAAAAGAAGCTTTCACTTATCGTGTAGCTTTCAACATTACAGGCTTACAACTATCAGCCTCACATGTAGGTTATCACGACCTCAATCCGAAGTTCCCAAAGGCCAGACTATCCAGACTTGTGTAAGTGACGTATATTGGAATCGTATTTCTTTGGATATATTTTTCAAGCAAAATTATGGCACAAAAAACTGGATACTGATGTATACACATAAAACAAATATAGGCAAAGGTACAACTACGCCTCGCCACTTGAAGCCTGTAAATACCAATTCGCCGATCGAAGGAAAAAGAAGGTTAAAAACAGATGTTCCTTGCTGTTATTGCTCCGACAAAAACCAGAAACCGGCGAGGTTAGCTGTTGTAATGATCTGGCATTTTCTGTACTTGACCCTTTAGACCAAAAATATTAAGGATCATGTCGTGTTGCCCTTTAGAGATTGCTTGGTCTTGCTTATGATCGCAGGGTGCCAGGTTAGACTGCGAATCAAAAATAACCTCCTTTGACATTCCAATGGATTGGTATTACACATTATACGGGAGTGTACGGGCACGAAGATGTCGCTTCTATTGATGTTGCCACTTTTCATCTTGCTCATTAAGACTTTTTTCTAAGTTATCATGTACTAAAGATTATGCCATGTTTTGCTACTTTAGACTTTTGGACCGTCATAAACATTGTGAAGGAAAGCATTTATGCATAAACATGTGGTTAGGTAAATAACTATGTTCAATATTTGTATGGTGATGGTTGATTACGTGTATTGTGTTTTTAAACTTTTGAAGTGGCCCATGGTCAATTTTTTAAGGTTGCAAGCTCAGTGGATTAGTCTCGCCACGATGCATACTATACAACATTTGTTGAAGTGTGTCATAAGAACTATAGAAACCGTGTTGAGATTATAATAGTTCCGAGTTTGCAAAAACCAAACGTAAGTTAATTTAATATTAACACACGAAAGTCGATCTCATGTTCGGGCTAGGCTTATGCATTGCAAGCATTACGATTGTACACAGACGCTTCGCGGCAACGCGCGGTTGAAAATCCTTGTTTATGACAAACTCTTTATTGTGATTGGATCAAATGAGTTATTACACCAAACTGTAAAAAAAATCTTATCCACAACCCTAAGGGTTGTGGTTACCATTATCCATATTTAATTAATTAATTTTCACTTGTTACTACGCTATTAATACTTATTATTACGACTTTAATAAACTTCTTATTTTAACTCAATTTCCGTGTCCATACCCGTTGCTATTTATCCTTATTGAACTTATTGTAATGCTCTTTAGCTTAAATATTTATTGTATACTTTTTTAGAGATTATTTAAGAATGTTCAACAAATGGCTAAGAAATTATGTGACTTTTTAGCAATTGAATTGACTGACATATCTATTGGCCTGTTTTATTTTGTAGCATTCGCAATTTTATATAAATACCAAAAAAAGTATTGCTAGAATTTAATAACACGTGTAGATATAAAAAAAATCTATTTTTGTTACCACATATTATCATTAGCTATTAATATTAGTTTCATATAAGGTGGATATACCTTTCAGTTAAATTACCACGTTGACATAACAAACCAACATATTCATTGTCATGAAAATTATTTATTTGAACATTTCAAATTTAACGAGAACATTTATTGTTGTTTGCATTTATTATTGCACCTTATCAAGCACGTCTTCAAATCTGTGTCAACTGTAAAGTCAAATCACACAAAGATACAAGTCAAATCAATGATAAATAAAAAAGTTATTGATATAATATTGCTCTATTTTATGTGAAAAAGTATAAATTTATATTTTAAAAAAGTAATAATACTTTTTGTGTTGGCTGTTGTATAGTGAAAATTTATAGATGGTTAATATAATAACATATATAATTAAATTCTTAAAGTGTAGTTTGGTTTGATAAATAACAATATTGATGGTAAGAAGAACAAAATTATATGATTCTATATGTATAAAAAACTAAGGCCTAATCTATTGCAAGTATAGAAATCGTGTAAAAATCATACAAAGTGATTTTTAAAAGGTGAAACTGAAAATATCGTTTGATGTCGATATATAAGAACCTTCATATGAGGGTTTTCGTACACAAGCTTTCATTCGATGGGTTTATATACGAAGTAATTTTTAGGAGGTGAAAACACACATGTTCAATATAGTAAAATATAAAATAAAATATCTTTTATATTTTATAAAGTATCTTTTCTTGAAATCTAAATAAGTTATCTTATTTCAAAGTAACACGATTTATTTGTTTTTATACGTAATAGTGTGAATATAAATGTTTGTTTAAAACAATAATAAATATTATTGAAAGGATAAATAAATGTACCAGGGTCTGGCATCAAACAACTTTGCAAAGAACAACCGATCATGCAGTACTTTCTGCCCAAACTGGTTTTAGGAAACTTGGATTTATAAGTAATGTGTTCATGAGAATCATTTGAGGTTGACGGCCTGGGTGTTTCACTTGGAGGAATATCACTAGTCGACGATGACTGAATCATGCTAGTCAATTTTGATGGAGGCTTGCTTGGGCTACCTGTTCGAGGTGATCGGGGAAAACATTTGTTCAAACAATCCCAATAACATGGTAATTTTGCCTCAGGTTTCTTTTCATCAAGCAACACGCACTGATTAAGACAACCTCCCCAACACGAATATACCCCGGCATTCCCACGTTGTGCTAACAACGTCAAAATGACTAAAGTACTTATGAATGATTTGATGCTTAAACTATAAGATATTCCCATCTTGATGATACGCACCTGCCTATCTCAAATCGAGATAGATCTCTCAATCGAGAATGAAAATGTGACCTTTAAATGGCAAATATAAGCCTAAGAGTAAACAAAGTTTTAATGCTCATTAATATCATTTTGACTAATATATCTACCAACGACCTATATTTATCTATTATTAGGCAGAAATCAATGCTGTAAAATTAGGTTTGAATATAATGATGATCATGTTAGATATTCACGTTATTTAATGTGCTTTGATCATCTTATGTATGTGATATCAAATCATACGAAATAATTACATCACTTTAGGGTGTAATTATATATATGTAATGCAAATTTTACAAGACATGGTAACATACCATATGCTCACTTTTCCAATTTGAATTGCATGTTTTTTTAATCAATTTATGTCCTACTATAGTAAAATTTACTCTGAATTTATATTTGTATTTGTTAATTAACAAGGTTTGAAAACTTACGCTCCGCGACGAGGTGTTTGTGTTGCAATGCTACTTTTATCCTTTGTACATTTTGTAAGGCAGTCTAGAAATTTAGGCAACGCAACCTTAAAAAAATCAATACATTTTTACATGGGCTTTTGCAATGAATCCCAATACATTCTACACATTTTACTTAACTTTCAATTTCAGTTAACATTGCATCATAACTTTTGCGATGCAGTCTTTATCCCCTCTAATAGAACACAAAATCACATATAAAAAGCACATTATTTGCTAAAAAATTTAGAAATCAAAGTAATAAAGAATTTGGTTGTCATTCAGTTGTGTTGTCCTAGACCAAAAACCAAGGTGCATGATATTCTTTGCCACTTCTCTCATCCTTTCTGCTGATGCCGTAGTTGATCCATCAAACTCAATTGGCACGTCACGTTTATTTGTTTGTACACATAAAAAAAAGCAAAGTGGTGTTTGATGACATCAAATAACGTCACACTATTGGCATCATTTATCCTATCTATATTATAAGATTTGATACTTAATTGCTTATCTTTATATATTTCAGTTATTATCGAGCAATTGGCAAAAGATGGAGAAAATAGCGTGTTTTGGAGCATAAATGAAGAAGTTCGAGGAAGTCTACTAAATCTGAAGAATACAATGTATCATTCTAGACAAATACTTCGTATCCCAAGACTTAGACGAATTCAAGACCATTTTCTGACTTTGAAGAATACGCCGTATCCACATCAGCAGAAACGTCGTATATGAAACTTTGGTCAACACTCAAGACAAATGCGTTTTACTCTGAATACGCCATATCATGAAGCCTCAATACGCCGTATTGAGTGGCGGTTAAAGATTATTCTAGAATTATATATTCGTGGAGCTAACGTCAAATACTCCCAATATGTTGTATTGGACCACTCCAATACGACGTATCGACCTGATTTCAGAGCCTATATAAAAAACCCTACATTCGGTTTTCAACAAGCTTTTAACCACCAAGTACGATTCTCAGACGATTTTAGAAGCCAAGAAGGTCCTGCAAGAGCATCAATTCAATAGGAAAATTCGTGTAATCATTATACTCCGTTATACGCGTTCGGTTAGCGTAACATTCTCGTTACTTTAACCGTTCATCTATGATACTGTGTATGATTACAATGACTATGGGCTAATACCTATAGGTATTAGCTATGTTTATGATAATTTGATGTTTTGATTTGTTTATGTCGATTGTTTACTCTTTTGTTGCATGTTAATTATGTTTATCACTTCATACCCGTTTATGGCTTGATTATGTTTTCATCTATCATTCAACTGGACCTAGGATTACAAATAAAGCGCTATAACTAATCATTATTTGTGTTGTAGACTAGAGTCTAGGATAGATGTAACACCCCCAAAAATGGGTCGCAGCGAAAATATGTCCGAGAGCGTTACTTCATAATACAACAGCACAAGATACAAGAGAACGACCTCTAAATGTGTCGTTTGAAAAGTAATCTCGTTGATTTTCTTGAAATTGATCTAACATTTGTCCTATAATTGCATCACAATGAAAAACTTAAAAACAATACAACTAGATTTGATCATTTGAATGTAGTAGACTCTAATGCATATCAAGTAGGCCAAGCATCTAATTCATCTGAGAAAAACATGCTTAAAACGGTCAACATAAAGTTGGTGAGTTCATAGATTTTTGTAAATGTAAATGATGGATCAAATATTTGTAAAGAGTATATGACTATTTCAATCGTTATAATAGTCGTAAAAAATGCATGTATGTATGTTGCTCCAAAGATGTGTATGACTATTGTATCCCATACAAAAATCACAAAAAGTTAAGTATAGTTGTACCAAAGCTTTTGTAAATTATGCATGACCATTGTATCCAATACCATAGTCACCATGCGTGATTACGATTTCACCCCTAAGTTCACGAAACTGCTGCGTAGACTTATATGTATGCCACTTTATTCAAGGCACAGTAATTGTTCGTGTGTATGTGGTTGTTGGCCCTGTAGATACCAATCCAGTCGTGCCCCGACATAGTATAACGTTCATCTCCAGTGATAGCTAATCACCCGAACGGGGATTGTCAATCCCAAATAGATCTATTTTATAGGGGTGTGCATGGTTCGGTTTTTGGCTAAAACCGAAACCGAACCAAAATATTCGATTTTTACAAAACCACCGGTTTCGGTTCGGTTTTTTGGTTTTAAACCGTTTATATTTGGGTGTGGCCAATTTATATCAAAACAATTGTTTTATGTTGAAAATTGGATACTATTCTTTACTTTTTTGTCAATTTGAGCCTAATAATGTTTATCCCAAATTTCTACAATTACACACATATAAATGAGACACACACACATGCAAATAAATATATACATAGTATGATCATTATCACTTATGTAATGATATATTGTCAAATAAACACACGTACATGACAAACACAAACACGCATATAAACATTAAGATAAATATATTATAATTACAACCACAAAATGAATATGAATTTAAAATATTGATTTATTATTCATTTATCTATATTATATAAATTATATATTATATAATAAAATAGGTTCGGGTCGGTTTTTGGACGAAAACCGAAACCGAACTGAAATTTTTCGGTTTTTAAAAAAGTAAAAACCGAACCATCGGTTTCTAGTTTCAGTCGATTTTTTCGGTTTTCGGTTCGGTTTCAATTTTTTCGGTTTTTTCTGCTCACCCCGTCATTACATGAAACTAAATGTCTTTAGTTTTGTAACTTTGTAACAGCTATAACATTTATAGAGTCCATTTAAATGTAAAAGCCCATTTAAATTAAAATGTAACAGCCCATATCAAAAATCATTAAACACCCATACCTAACTAACATAAATCCCGACCATCACACATTGAAACACACAATGAACAAAAAATACACATCAATCCCTCTCTCTAAAACTCAAGATCGGCTACCTCATCTATAGTAAAATTTGATGCTAGAAACATATTGCTTCTTTTGGTTTAGTTTGTGCCTCGAATTAATGTTTGGTCTGCATTGTGGCTAATGCTTTTTTAGCCCAAAAGATGTTTAGCTTATGCTTAATGAATTGTTATTCTTTTCTTTTGGTTAATGCAAAGGCGTTTTTCTTGTAAAATTACATTTGAAGTTATTTATTTCATTAACAGTGATGCATTGTTTTCTTCAATCAAACTACTTGTTCTTGCATCACATATATGCATCCTTTGAGTAGTAACCATGATGCCCAAGCTTTGTGCAATTGAACATTTTGCAAAAAAACGTCAATA
>BQNB010037891.1:0-49133 GCA_026074375.1 Tanacetum coccineum | reverse complement strand
ATGGGTTGATCATACCAATGCTAACCACCAAATAATTAAACCGAGGGCCATCAAATGGTTTGGTCAACAAGTCAGCAACATTGATGAAACACTGATTAACCGCTATAAAGGGTTTGTTGTCTTAGATAAATCTAAAGTAACAATGATGAAACAATGATTAACCACTATTGATTACGCGGAATTTAATCAACAATGTAAAGAAAAACACAATCAAAATACTTTTATATTGAACTTTGAATCTGCCTAGGTTACAGATTACAAACTATGATTACTATATTGATCTCTATGATCTTCTGTAGAACTATATCTACTAACTATGCCTAAAGATCCTTTTATAGACTAAGAAAACCCTAATGGGCTTTACAAAACGCGTATAAAGATAATGCATATCTTTTCCTAAGATATCTCATGCATATATTTTCCTAAGATAATGCATATCTTTTCCTAAGATATCTCATGCATATCTTTAACTCTAACTAATTTCTGCGTAAGTAGACTTAACTATTACATAAACAACATTAACTATTTAATACCGCCAGTACTAACTATGATAAACCTTCTACCAGTACTAACTATTATACTAGCACAACTAACTACAATACTAACAGAATTAAGTCTGTTATACAAAATTCATAACAAGATTTTAGCAAGTATTTTGTGTAATCTTCAAAATGGGAAAAAAATTATTTTGTCCCCCCTCCTCTGCTTTAAATGGCCGGCCCCTATAGGCGTTGATACACCAAAATCTTTTAATTTTGAAGTCTAGCTTATTTAGGAATGAAGTGTAAAAAGGTTTAAACAAATATTTGGCAATCTCCTAAAATAATAAAAAGATTTTGTCCCCCTCCTCTCTACCCTTTATAACCGGCCCCCTCTCCCATCATTCTCCATCATTCTCTAAAATTCATATGGCAGTATAAACCTACCTTTGCCATATTATTACTCAAGGAGCAGCACTATCCCACATACTTGCAAACAAAGCACATAACCACATTAATTTTGAAGCAACATCATCATTAAACCTGCCTTTCAAACCACTCGATAAACACTTCTCTTCATAAACTTAAAACCCACGAACAGATAGTAACACAATCAAAACAGATTTTGAGCCACCAAGATTTATGAATGACCTCTCCAATAACAGCCACATATCCTAAATTAAATTCACATTAAGCCCATGATGGCTCACACTCTTACCCATAAATGCTTCCAATCCACATCAAATCCATGTATAAACCAAGAACTAAGATAAGAAAACCTAGATTAGGTTTTCGTATCCAGTTCCAAAAACCACTAACGATCAAAACCACCAAGAAGAGCATATTAACCAGGGTACACAAAAACCCTCAAACCATAGCGACCACAACAGCTTTTTTGCATTATTAAATTAGGTTTTGGAGAAAACCCTAATTCATTGAATTCACTTGTTACCGAAACACATGGAAGCTCAAAACCCTAGTTGATTTTAATAATTTGAATCAGTAAAAACATCAATTAGAGTACCTTCAATAACCCTTGTGTCTTCAGTTTGATCGTATTAGGGTTTGTACAAAACCCTAGGTTTACCGAATTTCAATCAATCACCGAATTCGATCAGTTTACCGAAAATAGAAAATAGAAAATCAACACCTTTTTCCTTCATGAATTCACTAATAAAACCTTGCTAGATCCAAGATCAAGAGCCCCGTGGCTTTGATACCAATTATGAATCGTTTAAGCTCAAGATTGGTTATATCTTTTTATCTTGGATCATGAATAACAATGATTAATAAATTTGCACAGCAGAATAATAACACAGAGTCAAAGTTACTCTAACAAGGTTTTCATCATTATCTTCACTATGATATATGACTACTACAAGCCCCAATTCTACCTTAATCAGCGGTAAAACATGTTATCTAAACAATAACAAGGAATCAAAGATCCTTGAGGCTAAACCAACCAAACCTAGGCGTCTCCTTAGAGAACTTGACGCCTAGAACACACACACACACACTTTTCTGGTGTTTACATCTTTGACACACCAAAAACAATACGACCTATATCTCTTTATATAATAGAGATATTAGATTTACAAAGGATAAGAACAAATAAAGATATTAATAAATCTTTTAATCATTTAAGTTTATCTTCAGAATCTTCAAAATCTTCCATCTTTTGAAGAATTCCTCCTTTGCCTTTTAAGTCCTTCATCTTTCATATGTTTTGTCTTATCAACTCAAATATAATTCTCAACAACTATGCACCCACAAAAAAATCATGTTGAATTTATAACCGATGTACCAAACGAATCATTAAGACAATTCATGTAGATTTTGATGAGCTGACTGTGATAGCTTTTGAAAATAGCAGTTCAGGATCCGCATTTCTTGAAATGACTCCTGCAACAATCAATTCAAGACTTGTGTCAAACCCTCCTCCTTTAACACCGTTTATACCACCTTCAAGAACTGATTAGGATTTTTTGTTTCAACCGCTGTTTGATGAATTACTCACTCCTCCACCTAGTGTTTGATGAATTGATGAAGTAGTTGCTCCAGAACCCGCTGCATCAACCGGTTCACCTTCCTCAAAAACTGTTGATCAAGATGCACCATCACCTAGTAACTCTCATACAACACCCAAAACTCAATCTCTTGTCATTCCTAATGATGTTGAAGAAGACCATCATGAATTAGATGTTGCACACATGAATAACGATCTATTCTTTGGTATTTCAATTCCAGAACATGATTATGTAGCATCTTCTTCTTTGGATGTTATTCCTACTGTTGTGCATACTGCTACTCCTAACTCAGAACACGTTACTAAATGGACCAAGGATCATCCTTTAGAAAACATCATCGGTGAACTCGAAAGACGTGTTTCTACAAGACTCCAACTCTATGAACAAGCTTTATTTTGTTATTACAATGCCTTTCTCATCAGTTGAACCAAAGAACTATAAAGACGCATTAACTCAAGCATGTTGGATTGAAGCAATGCAAGAGGAGCTACATGAATTTGAACGTCTTAAAGTTTGGGAACTCGTTCCACGTCCAGATAAAGTGATGGTCATTACTTTAAAATAGATTTATAAGGTAAAACTTGATGAAATAGGAGGAATTCTAAAGAACAAAGCTCGTTTGGTTGCTTGTGGTTATAGTCAAGAAGAGGGATTAATTTTGAGGAATCCTTTGCTCCAGTGGCTAGACTTGATGCTATTCGAATTTTCCTCGCATATGCTGCTCACATGAATATGATCGTCTACCAAATGGATGTTAAGACAGCATTCTTGAACAACATTCTACGCGAATAAGTTTATGTCAGTCAACCGGACATGTTTGTGGATCAAGACAATCTGAATCATGTGTACAAGCTTAAGAAGGCTCTCTATGGGTTGAAACAAGCTTCTCACGCGTGGTACGATCTATTATCGAAGTTTCTACTCTCTCAGGAATTCTCTAAAGGAACCGTGGATCCTACATTGTTCATCAGAATACAAGGTAAAGATATTCTCCTGGTACAAATCTATGTTGATGACATAATCTTTGCGTCTACTACACCTGAATTATGTGACCAATTTTCAAAAATAATGTGTTTAAAGTTTAAGATGTCAATGATGGGAAAAATATCATTTTTTCTAGAAATACAGATTTTAAAAAGTCCTAGAGGCATCTTTTTAAACCAGTCTAAATATGCTCTAGAATCTTTGAAGAAATATGGTATGGAATCTAGTGACCCCGTGGATACTCCCATAGTGGAGAAATCCAAACTGGATGAAGATACATAAGGGAAAGCCGTAGATCCTACACACTATCGTGGAATGATTGGCACCCTTATGTATCTTACAGCCAGTAGACCAGACCTAACATTTAATGTATGCATGTGTGCCCGGTATCAAGCAAAGCCTACCGAAAAGCACCTCTATGTTGTAAAAAGGATCTTTAAATACCTACGAGGAACCATAAATCGAGGACTCTGGTATCCAAAGGATTCTTCTATTTCTCTAACAGCTTATGTAGACGCTGATCACGTGGGTTGCCAAGATACTAGACGAAGTACTTCTAGATGAATGCAATTATTAGGAGACAGACTTGTTAGCTGGTTATCAAAAAGGCAAAAAAGCGTTGCGACATCCAGTACGAAAGCTAAATATATTGCCATGTCTGGCTGTTGTGCTCAAATATTATAGATGAGATCACAGCTTACTGACTATGGCCTTGGATTCAATAAAATTCCAATGTACTGTGATAACAAAAGCGCTATTGCCTTATGCTGCAACAATGTTCAACATTCTCGATCAAAGCATATTGATATCAGATTCCACTTCATCAAAGAGCAACTGGAGAATGGAGTGGTAGAGCTTTACTTTGTCAACACGGAGTATCAACTAGAGGACATCTTCACTAAAGCCCTATGCAGAGAAAGAATTGAATTTCTTATCAACAAGCTGGGAATGTGAAGTTTTACGCCTGAGACACTAAAACATTTGGCAGATGAAGCTGAAGAATAGTGGTGGTACTTGTTTTGATATCCTGTGTATTATATGTATATATATTAAAACCATAAAATCCAAAAAGATTTTTCATTTTTTTAGAAAAATTTTATAAAATCAAAATACAAAAATATAAAATCTTTAAAACCAAAGAAAAAAAATTAAAAAATGTAAAAAATAAAAAACTTAGAAATGTCATTCAATAATGATACGAGGCTGTAAATGAAGTTCGAGCAGAAGTTCCAAATGTTTTCAAAACATGCCAAATGGCTTGCTATTATTTCAGATAGCAACCCGGTCATCATCTTAAAGGCAAGTATTCCGTCAAAAAGGAAACTTGACCTCTCAACGGGAATTTATTCTCGGGCATGGTCTACTTTATGACCATGCAAAGGCTTGTGTTTACTTTGCAACACAACCCGTGCTTCCTATATTTCCATAAGTGTACGTGTCAGTGCGCTTATGTGTGAAAATAAGAGAAATCTTATTTTGGTGTTTGTTTTTCAAATATATAACATTGCTTCATCAGAAAATGCTTTTTCAAAGACATTTGACTTCTCAAACAACGACTACAACTCTTTAAATAGAAAACAGGTCATTGTTTGAGGGGGAGAAAATGTCAAATATCTTCTTCATAATAATAATGTGTTTAAAAGGAAAAAGGTTTTAAACAATAACGAAATAACATTCTTAAGGAAAGTTAATTAAGTTTAGCTTATGTGTGCCTTATATGTTATGTGTTTATGCCTTTAGGGAGTTAAAATGTGAATTAAGAGGTTAGGTATGCTAGTTAAAATCATTAGGGACTACTTGTGCCAATTGTTAAACTATAACTGCCTAATAAATCTCATAAGTGTAAATTTAAAGGGTTAAGTAACTTGAGGGGTTGAATGTGTACAAAATGAAAATTGTTTCATAACACCACTCAACCCTCACGTCACTTACACACACAAACACACACTTAAGAAAATATTTTCCTCCCTCATCCTCACATCGAAATCGCCTTCACTAGTTCTCATCTTTCAGTTGTTATCTCGCTTAAGGTATAACTAATAAATCGTTCTACACCTCCTAAACTATTCATAACTTGAAGGAATTAGGATTTTATTCTGTTTTGAACTTGAAAACCTTAATTCTTGAATTAGGGTTTCTCAAAATCAAAAGTGCATAAATCATCAAATTGATTGAGGGGTTATGATCGCTTTAGTGTGTAGAGGACTCGTTTAATGTAGATTTATGTGTGGTGATCATATGAATGAGATAAGCTTGATTATTTGCTCGAAAAATTGGGTTTTTTGGGAGATATTGTAAAAAACTTAGGGGTTTTGTATTAGGGAGCTTAATACAACTTTCTTGAATGTGCTTAAGTGTTCATATAACACCATTGATTGAAGCTTGTTGAATGTATGTGCTATTATGTATTAAAATGCTCGTTTTGTGTATACGTTTGATGATATTTTTGCTTTAAGTTGTTATCATGTTCCTATGTGTTGTTCTCATACTAAGAATGTTATACAAATAAGTGTAAGTGCAACTAAATCGTGTTTGTGAATTTTGTGAGAGAACCCGAACTAGTCGTTTTCCTTTGGGAACCGATCTAATCGAGTCCCCTTAGGAACCAATCTAGTTATAACATTTGAGACCCGAACTAGTCGTTTCCCTTTGGGAACCGATCTAATCAAGTCTCTTTGGGAACCGATCTAATCAAGTCTCTTTAGGAACCGAACTAATCAAAACAGTTGAGGACCGATCTAGTCATATTCTTAAGAACCCGATCAAGTTATTTTTCAGGACCCGATCTACATTTTCCTTAAGGAACCGATCTAGTCAAGTCGCTTGAGGACCGATCTAGTCAAGTCCCTTGAGGACGGATCTAGTAGATTTGTTTAAAGACCCGATCTAGCTGTTCTCATTAAGGACCCGATCTAGTGAATGTTTTAAGAACTGATCTAGTGAAGGTTATTAGGAACTAATCTAGTGAATCTTTAAGGAACCGATCTAATAGATTTAGACCAAAAACACTTAAGATCAAAATTTCATATTGAAGGCAAATTAAAACTTAACTAAGCAGGCTAATTAAAATTGGTTAATTATGCTATCTAATTGAGTTAAAATAGGCTTAAAATCAAGGTAAAATCAAGGTTAACTAAAATACGACTTAGGTTATCTACATTCTCTACTAGTTAGAAAGACAACAATTCCTAAATTGTCAAAGAAGTTGCCTTAATCCCTTAAGCATATAAGTCTATCTAAGTTTCCATTCAAAGGAATAGATCTTTACAAGTGTTAAATGTATTCAAGGTCCTAATGCTTAAGGAAAATTCTCACATCATGATAAAACACAAAGTGCTCACATAAAAGGTCTATATAATTATATATAAACTTAGTTATATAAAAACTGTATTGATTCTTTCTTAAGCAGAACCATGGACACCATAAGAGATTAACAACTTGCATTAGAGGACGCTTTAGTCACTTCTGCCAACTGACTCAAGATTGGCAAAAGTAATATTTAACTAAGCTTAGACCTCAACTCAAAAGAAGCAACTCTTCAAGTGGTGTATGATGTTTTGAAACTCACTCCCTTTTACAAGGCATTCCTGATCACAGCGGATGTTCCAAAAAGATACATGCAAGAGTTTTGGGCCACTACTACAATTCATCACCACTTGATTCGTTTCAAGATGAACAATGTTATAATAAGAAATCACTAGTTACTCAAGAAAGATCCGGAGGTCGGGGAGGATTGAACAAATGTTTAGCCATATTATTAGAGAGAAAGGAAAAAGATGGGAAGAATGGTAAAATAAGTATCCTAGTTTCGCAAAGAAAAGCACTACGCACGGAGTGCGCGGGGCCGGCTACGGACTCTGAGACTAAAATGGTTAGCCTTATTATTACGTTGCAGAAAGGAACAAGCTGGGACAGGTGTGAGGCTGAAGAAGAGGAGGACAACAAAGAACCTCACTCAGTTTTGTGATATCTAGAACAATGAACCTACACCCAAAGGACAACGTATGGAGGGGGGTATATATAGGATCAAGAAAAGGGACTTTATTGTGCTTAAAGGTATAGTCCCTGTAGTGCTCTTATGCTAACTATTGTATTTGCTTCATACCCATATAAAAAAGGCTAACAAGTGCCCCACAATGTTGGTCGGACGTATGGACTCTTAATTACCAACCCTGGTTGTGTGTGATGCTCGCTCCGCGCTCCAAAGACACTAGAATGAAACGTCGTCACAGAGCTCGCCTAGATCTAAGATGTACTCAATGATGTCTCAGGTCTTGAAAAATGTACTCTGCTTGGACGCTTCATTGTCTTTACTTGTACTGGAACCCTTTGATAGTGATTTGATGGATCTGATCGCATACGGCACCCCAAGTACTTAGCATGCATGCGTAATGGTTTTGTTTTCTTCAGAGACTTCTATGTTTGGAGAAGTTTGAATCAATCATTCCCCCCAAACACACTCTCACGCTCTACGACCGCCGTTAAGCAGATTCTCGAAAGGTTGGTTGTAGCTGGAATACATGCTGTTTTGTAGGGGACGGGACTCAAGCGGAATTTTGCATCTGACAGGCAAAAACAAAACACAACGTCCCTGCTTCTGGGCATTAGGGAGTGTTGATTTTTTGATCGGGGTGGTTCCTGCGAGTATAAATCAGCTACAAAGTTCTTTCGAACGTATGAATAAAACTTCAGCAACCATGTGTTTGTTCCCCCCCCCCCCCACCGCAGCACCGTCCTCAACCCCACACTATTTCCACCCTCCCACCCCCCCCCCTGGACCGTCATATCAGGGTAAAAAGCAGGTCTACAAAGTCCGGTGTCTCACTTTCACCCTGATGGTTTAAGGTACCACTCGGAATGATGAATTGTCGTGTACATGTCTTTCTCGCACCCCCCCCCCCCTGACCTTTATTGTCCTTGATCGCACATTGATTGAATCACAAACGCTGCATTACTCTTTTCGTTCATATAAAGTTAGGTGGCTATATGAAGCTTGTATCATTTAGTATAAAACAGTGGTATAGGAGGTATTGGAGATGAATGTCATTGAAGTCACTTGAAATTTCGTTCTTTGAAGGTGAAGTTAATTTGTCGTGGAAACGTCCAGTGAGAATTGCGAGATTACATATCTAACCTTGAAAAGCTCTACCCGCGAACCGTTCCACCTTCCTCGTATTAGGGCGGCTATTGGGGTGCTGCTCGTAGGGAAGTTTTCCCGATTTAGGCCAAACTTGATAAATATGAAGTTTAATCCCCAACCTTTGCTTACTCTTTTGAGGGCTCAGTGTTGTTGATGGTATGGTGCTTGAGGTAGTAAATCGAGTAGTACTCGAGACCCATCCAGATCAAGTACATAAGATGACACTACCGTGTGAAAGGTTAACAACGCGGCTTCTGGTGGGCACACGGGTGTCGTACTACGATGGAACTTGCTGTTTAAGTTGCGGATAGTTGTACTAGGTCTACATATCCAAGAAATCTCCCTGATATGCTGGATACTTGATAATTCCTAGTCTCAGCAGTCATATAACCAGTGGTAAGTTCATGGCTCGTGAGCAATCGGATAGATTGGGTGGTGGAGATATGGGTGTAGAAAATTTGCAGGATGTCTCGATGATTTGTAAATAAGGAGTGCTTCGGGATCATTGCAACTTCAAGCTCATGATAAAGGTTTACCAAAAACAAGACTTGTGTGAAACTTGGTTCAGCGTAATCGTTGCTTTTGCAAGTTGTCAGTTTGTGAATCGTAAGGCGGAGCAGGCTTAGTGGGATGTTTTGTTAGTCTGTGTAGTTGTAGCAGCCAAGAACTTGAGTGATGTGTGGATAATTTGTAGAGGATGGAATCAGTTAAATGAATGATTAACTAGGGATTTTCCACAAAGCAATAAAAATAAGGTGAGTGATGGGGAGTTCGAAGCGCGACGGTAAAAATTCCTTAAAAAGGACGTGATTTAATGTATTGAAATCTGGTATAACATTGTGTGTGTGCCGTCGGAAAAAAGACATTAACCCCCCCACTGCTCCGCCCCAAGGGACTGGTTTAGCGTGTGCCGTCTCGGGTGTATCTTAGGCAGTAGAGATGGGCATTGGACTTCTAACGGACTACGAGATTTCTAAAGTGAATGGTTTTTTTCGGTAACCCTTAGTAGTACCTCAAAGTATCGTACAACATTTTTTTCGTTGGTCCAAAAATAATGTGTCTTCGATACCACTCTATCGAGAATTCTCGTTCGCATCATTATATATATTAACGCTATATCTATTCGATTCGCACTAACGATACTCTCTATCTTTACAACACTAACTATACCGCATTATATATCCCCACCCAAAACACCCCAAAAAGACAAATAACCAAACCCCTCTCACTCTCTCACACTCTCTTCAACAACACCACTCCCCCCCCCCACCCCCCCCCCCCCCACATCAACCCCCACAAACCCCAAACACCACACCACCCTCGCCGTACCCCGCCGTACCCATCCCTAGTTTCGAGTTCCACGCTTGTTCTTACTTCTCGTTCGAGTCCGCTTGTTCGATTCTTCTCGTTCGAGTCGCGTGTTAGAGGTCCGCTTAAGAAATATCTAGTGCGCGGAGCCAACTCAAGTATAATGATCGTCGTGTCTCAAGCATGTACTTGAGACCCGTCCTTTTCTTCTTAGCGTCCTTTGCGTTTGTCATAGCCACCTCAATGACTCCTCGCGCTCACACGACTAAAAGCTTTTAAGCCAAGAATCATCAGACGCCGAAACCAATGAGCTCATAAAAACGAAATCACTCTACTCACATCTCCACCTCACTGAATACAATACACCCCCGGTTAGCTCTTGATACCAATTGTTATAATAAGAAATCACTAGCTACTCAAGAAAGATCCGGAGGCGGGTGTTTTAATTTGAGTGTGTTAATTTTTTTTAACAAATGATTTATACGGCCATGAGTTACTGTGAGAGAGGATTTAGGACTAAATAGTAGTGGTGACACGATAGGTTTGTGTGTGATGCTGATGAAGAGAGAGAAACAAGAGACACTAGCGAGATACATGTTTTACGCAGATGAAGAAGTAGAATCTAGAGAGAGAATCCTAGTTACATCTAGCACTCCATGGCAGCTGTCTTGTCGTGATGTGTGACAAAAAGTGAATCTATCAATCAGCCGTCCATGCGAAGTGATCGGAAATGGGGACTACTATATGAGAGCTTATCTTAGACTCTAAGTGTGACGAGTCCCTGATGTGATTATATGTTTCCTATCAGAAGATATACGTCAACTGTAAGAGTTTCCGATGTCCATGTACATAGCATATATACTTAGGACTGTTATATTCTAGCACATATAGTCAGAGAATATATTTATGTGGAATCTCTGAATAGAGAAAGTCACTATATAAGAAGAATAGAATATGCTTCCTAGAAATTATCTTTAGTAGCGAGCATACTTAAGCTCCAGTAGATCAATGCAGAATCGAATCGATGACCCTGGAAACTACGTTTCCACTGTATTTAAACTAACGAAATAATAAATATTACGTTTATTTAACCATTTAAACCATCGTTATCCAGTTTTTATTACTAAATATTGTAATACGATTTATTTGTCGCTTTATATCATCGAACGCGCCTTATGTTGTTTCGCTAAACCAAACACACCCTATGTTGTTTCGCAGCCAACCAAACGCACCCCTTATGGTCGTCTTATAAAACCAAACGCACCCTTGTTTTGAAACTGTCAAACCAAACACGCCCTTATGTGTCTTTCTTAAACCAAACACACCTTATGTTGTTTAATCCAAAACCAAACGCACCCTTTGGTGCTATTGCCAAAACCAAACGCACCCTTGGTGCTAAATTGTAAACCAAACGCACCCTAGGCTGTTATAACAAAACCAAACGCACCCTGTTGGTGCTTATGTTAATCCAACGCAACCTAGCGGCTGAGAACACCACCAAATGCACCCTCAGCTGAAGAACCCAGACCCAAACGCACCCTATGTCGTTGACCCAAATCCGAATGCACCCTCGTGGGTGTTTATAACAAACCAAACCCACCCTTGGTGGTGGCTGCCACTCCAATCGCACCCTTGTGGGTCTGACAGAAAAATGAACGCACCCTTTTTGGTGTTGATTACAAACAAAACGCACCCATGTTGGTGGTTTAAAACAAAACGCATCCTTGTTGGTGGTGGTTTTAACAACCAAACGCACCCTATGGTGCTTCGTGGCGGGGTGAGGATGGTGGTTGCGATGGTGATGGTGATAATAGCAGTGGCGTGGTGATGGGGTGCGGGCTGTGGTGATGATGATGGTGGTGTCGTGGTGTTTTGCCTCGGCTGTGGAGGTGGTGACGAGGGGGTGGTGGTGGTTGAAGATGAGGCGCGTGGCGGCGAGTGGGGTAGTAGATCGGGTAGATCGGAGATGGATCTACATTATTATAAATTTTGAGTGGCGGCGGTGGCCGAAAGTTGGCCGGAAAAGATGGTGGCGGCGGTGGGAACTCGCCGGAAAAAGAGAGAACGTGTGTGTGTTTATATATAATGAAATGAAATAATTATAATAACTTATATATATATATATATATATATATATTAAAAGTTATAAAGTAAAGTGGCAAGTCCAATATAGATGAGGGTAAATTTTATAAATATTTTCACAGGGACCAAAAGTGTAACTTTTGTTAAATAATGGTCCGGGTCTCGTTTGAGCCACTTAACGGAGGATCCAAAATACGAAACTTGCGCCATTGCGTTCCAATTTATTTTTCCTATAAAAATTAGTATTCATTTGATGTTATTTCATAAATATTTTTATAACATTTATAAAAATATTTGTTATTTATTTGGGAACCCGGTTACGCCTTGTCCGAAAAATAATTTTAACTCGAATATTCGCGTTATCAACAAACGCTTTTGAATAAAATCCTTAATATTTTTATTTAATAAAATACGATAATTAAATATAATTTAATTATTTTGTGTCGGCACGCGTTGTGTGCGCAGTTTAGAATTTTGTGAGGGTATTTTAGTCACTTTTTGTTTGTTTTCGGGTCTCGGGCAAAACTAAAAAGTTGTCCGAAATGTCGTTTCACATCAAATTGCTTTAGAGTCCGAGTCGTGAAAACGTGATTTAGTGGGTAGTTTTTGATAAGTCAGCTTAGGAATAACATATATCTTTTTCGTTTTCAAGTCAAATAAGTTAAAATAACTTTGCACGTGAGATATGAAATAATAAATATGATTTATTAGTTAAAATATGTTCCGAAACCTTTACCGGTTACGCGGTAATTGTTTTTATGAGACAATAAAAGATCAAAAGTCAAAAAGTCAAGTACGACCCAAAAAGTCAAATGGTAAAATAGTCATTTAAAATTCTGAAATTTGCCAGTTGTTACAAATTCCAAGAAGAAACCAGGTAAATTGGCACTGTGCTAGGGATGACCCAATGTTCACCACGATAAAGGTTGTCACTAGGCATGAGGACACACAGCTATATGGTGCCATTTTGCCTGATGAATTGACAAATGAAGCCATTAAAGATTCCGAATCCTACAAAGAGTACTATGTCATTGCTTTAGGAGCAGAACCTCCTAAAACAAAAGCAAGTGTTAAGAAGAAGCAAACTGTATCTGACAAGACAAAGACTCCTCCAACTGCTAAAGGCAAAAGACTCAAGACGTCAGGAAAGGCGGCTAAACCTGCCAAGAAGAAGCAACCTACAAAGACATCTAAAGCTAAAGGTCTAACAGTGATATCTGAGATTGCTTTAATAGAAGCTGAATAAATGGAGCTGGCCACAAAGAGAAGCCTGATACAAACTCACAACTCTCACGCTAGCGGTTCAGGTATAGATGAAGGAACTGGTGATATACCAGGGGTTCCCGATGTACTGACATATGCATCTGATGATGAGCAAATCTCTTAGAAGTCCATTGACGAGGAAGATGATGATGAAGTAGCAATGAGTGGTGATGATGATGACGATGCTGATAATCAAGACGATGATAATGATCAAAATGATGACAATACTAATAATGAAAATGATGATGATGATGGACAAGATCATGAAGGTCCATATGATGATAATGAGCAGACTGATTCAAACAGCGATGGTGATGACTTTGTTCATCCCAAGTTTTCTACTCATGGTGAAGAAGATAATGAAGAAGAGGGTTTAGATCTGAGGGTTCAAACACCTTCTCATTATGAATCCACTGATGATGAAGAAAGTAATGAAGTCACTCATGGTGCGAATGTTGAGGGAGAAGAACTGGATGAAGAAGAGACAAATGAAGAGGACGAAGCGAATGAATTATACAGTGACGTAAACGTCAATCTAGTAGGAAAAGATACTGAAATGACAGATGCTCCACGCACTATCATTCAAACTACTCAAGTAATAGAAGACACTCATGTGATCATAACTCCGGTCAATCCTGAAGGTCAACAACAGAGTTCTTCTGTGTCATCTGGCTTCGTTTCTAACATGCTCAACCCTAGTCCAGATACAGGTATTGACTCTATATTTAATCTTAACACTGAGTCAACTTCTCTGGTAGATGTTTCGGTTACTACTATTGTTGAGACACCTCTTTCGTCTGCAACAACACTTCCTCCACCAACCATTCCTCTCATTACACATCTGCAACAAACACCAATTCCCACACCAACAACTGTTCCAAGTTCCTCCCTACAAGATCTTCCTAACTTTGGTTCCTTATTCGGGTTTGACCATAGACTAAAAACTTTGGAAAACTACTTCTCGGAATTCAAGCAAACGAACCAATTTGCTGCAGCAGTTTCTTCAATTCTAGGCATTGTTGATGCGTACCTTGCCAACAAGATGCATGAAGCTGTCAAAACAGCTGTTCAGTTATAGTCCGACAGACCCAGAGATGAAGCTCAAGCTAAAAATGTAGACTTCATCAATAAACTTGATGACAAAATTAAGAAAATAATCAAGGATCAAGTCAAAGAACATGTTAAAACACAAGTCTCCAAGATTTTGCCAAAAATTGAGAAGATTGTAAATGAACAACTTGAAGCAAAGGTTCTGACTCGTTCATCCAATAAATCTAAGACATCCCATGCTGTAGCCGCCAACCTTTATGAACTTGAGCTGAAGAAGATTCTCATAGATAATATGGAAAGTAATAAGTCAATCCACAGATCTGATGAACAGAAGAATCTCTACAAAGCATTGGTTGACGCCTACGAAAGTGACAAACTTATACTTGATACATATGGAGATACTGTCTCGTTTAAAAGACGTCAAGATGATGATAAAGACGAAGAACCCTCTGCTGGATTAAACCAGGGGTCCAAGAGAAGAAGAGCTGGAAAAGAACCAGAGTCAACTAGTGCACCAAAGGAAAAGACCTCCAAGACAACTGGCAAGTCTACTGAAGGGTCCAAATCTCATCATAAGTCTGCTCTCATCACAAGTCTGCTGACAAGTCTGGTCAAGCAGAGGATCCAATCCACACTGCCAAAGATTGGTAAGAACCCGCACATTAGGAGTTTATAACAGGAGATACTGAAGATAAACCTGATGATGAGACCTCTTAGCTTCCTGATTGGTTTCAAAAACTGGCAAAACCTCCTACTCCCAATCATGATTAGAACAAGACTTTGCCTACTGCTTATGGACCTGTTCAACCTTGGCTAAGCACTTTGGCTCAGAAAGAAGATACCCATGAGTCGTTTAATGAGCTAATGGACACTCCTCTAGACTTCTCAGCATTCATAATGAATAGGCTTAAAGTTGATACTCTGACTCCAGAATTATTAGTTGTCTAACATTCGAACTGATGAAAGGATCATGCAAGAGTCTGGTGGAGCTAGAATACTTCTTTGAAGAAGTTTATAAGGCAACCACTGATCAATTAGACTGGAACAACCCTAAAGGTCAGCAATATCCACATGATCTGTGCAAGCCATTACCATTGATACCTAATTCTCAAGGTTGTCAAGTCATTCCTTTTGATCACTTCATCAACAACGACCTTGCGTATCTAAGTGGTGGTGTCTTAAGTCGAACATATACAACTTTAGTGACGAAGACCAAGGCTGCAGATTACGGGCACATCAAATAGATTAAAGATTTGGTCCCTAACAGAATGTGGAGTCAAGTGCCGATTAGGTACGACAAACATACTTTTTAGGGAATCTCACATTGGGGCTGAAAATGAAAACAATTCTATGGATTTGCTGCTAACAGGGAATCTGCTCATGATGTCTACTCCAAACGCAAAATCATTGCTGTCACAAAGCTTCAAATTGTCGAATGGCATAATTACAAGCATCCGGATTGGATCACTGTTTGTAGAGATGATGAAAACCTGTATAAATTCAAAGAAGGCGATTTCAACAGGCTTCGTATCCAAGACATCAAAGACATGATGCTTCTTCTTGATCAAGGCAAGTTGACAAATCTCACTGTTGAAGAACGCCTAGCTTTTAATGTCTCTTTGCGAATGTTTATAAGAAGCATTGTCATCTAAAGGCGTGTGGAAGATCTTTAATTAGGTGTCGAAAGTTACCAAAAGAAGCTCAACCTCATAAAGCTGGATACGTACAGATCAGCTCTTAAACGAAGGGAAGCTTATACAGCATACTTCAATCTTAGAGGTTTCATTTACCAGAATAAAGACAAGAAGAACAAATTGATGCGTATTGATGAACTCTACAAGTTTAGTGACAGTCAATTTAGTGATGTAAAACATCCTCAATGATTTCAACTGCTTTAGTGATCGTCAAAAGGGAATCCAGATAATACTGCCCCAACTATCTGGAGACAAAGTGGCAAAGATAAAGCGGGAGCTATGATCCAGGCAATTGCTAAACAGATCAAGACCAAAAGGATTATGCAGAGCTTGGAGAAATTTATTGGTGGGAGATCGTACAAGGGTGACTTTCGGCTGCTACAAAGGACCATATGATTTATCATATGATGTCCTCATCTTAACAGGTCAATCCTCGTGAATAATTAAAACTTGTGAAATTTGTATATATGTAGTGTAGACATTATGGTGATATTAAGGTGTGCTCGAGTACAAAATTTTCAAGAATTTCTTAGTAAATTCAAAAAAAAATCAAATTATTGTACTCAGCACTATCTTATATACCCTCACAAATTGAGGGGGAGCATTAAAATGTTCCTAATAGTGATTATGTAACATTTTGTCCCCGAACGTTTAATCAATTGATATCCAAAATATCAACGGATTAACATTTTGGATAAGGGGAGAAAATGTGATTAAACTGAATCTAATTTGTACTGAAATGTGATCATATAAAATGGACTCAATGCACTCCACACTTAGCATGTACTACGATTACGATGCACATGTTAAGGGGGAGCTTTTAGTGATGATGAAAAACTCTCAAAGTGTAAATCTTTTGATATTTATATCAAACACTTTGATTGAACTTTTCAATGATTTTGGAAGGATTGTGATGAAATACCCAAAAGACCGACCATGTACTTAAATTTTATGGAGTTATAAGGCGGTTAGGCATAGGTATTCAAATCCCATGATCCTAGCCAAAACTGAAGGGATCAACCCGAAGAATACACCGCTAGATAGTGTAGAAGTCCTTAAGGATATGATACAAAAGGAGAAAAAAAAGATAGGAACAAGTATAATGCCGACTGAGATGGATCTAAACACTGGAACAACCTAACAAGGTGTTAGTTAGAAGTCTCGGTAAGCATTGAAGGGGTTGAAGAATAAAAAAGAAATGTATGAATAAAGGGTGTAAAGAAAGAAGGCCTCCATACACTTAGGTAGAAACCGAGTTGATACATAAACTGTCGGAAACACTAAGCTGTTGTCTAACATTGAAGACAGTCATGGGACCCAGTGACGCTATGCATCACCCTAGTCCCTAGCCACTCAAGGTCTCTCAAAAGACTCTTGTTTCATTTCTAATGGAGATTAAACACGCATTTTCTATCAACTTTCTCACTCCGAGTTAGTTGATATTGAAAAGGTGGCAGTCATGCTCCAGGCCCTTCGATCACCAAAAACAAAGTGGCACTATTGAGTCTAGAAGCCAAAAGAGATCATCCATAAATCATCATTAGGAAACTTGATCAAATTATCTGTACTTTAGTCACACAATTGAATAACAAATATATATAAGAGTCCTAATGCATTATCCTTGTGATTTTTGCAGAACATCCCGAGTGATATCTTCACAATGAAGATGGAAAATCCTGCTGGAGCCAAACATCAAACAAGCTCATGGTAGTGACCTTTGTGCGAATTCTCTATGAATTAAACTTGCGTACAACTGGAATGAAATGATGGTGCGAATCTATAAAATCACATCTTGTTCTAGGTTATGAATTGATGATTGATGATGAATTTTTGAAATGATTAACGAACTCTCGATGTGCACAAAACCAATTTAGCAAGTGACATCGTCAATTTGATTTTTCAAATCGAGATTTTCTATTCAAATCGGTGAGAACTTCGTCCTTGCTGTTCAGAACTTCATACCATGTTGTCGGCTTTGGAGATGCTTCGGTTATAAGAACGGCTAGTGGCAAGTGCAAAACCCATTCAAGGAGATTCATGGAATTTCTATCATGATCACAAGGCATATTTACAACGATCAAAAACCAACAGGGAACCGTAGTTATTTCAACCGTATTCGATGAAGTGACAAAGACACTTTCGTCCATAACTGTTGATTATCACTAACCTAAACCTAAAACCTGCAGGTACTCTTGACGAATTGGTGCAACGATTCTCGATTAAGTCATGATCATAGACACATGCTCATGGAGGACCTGATCGATGCAAATATAGAGACATCATGAAAGCTCAAGTACATGTTTTCAGACTTTCGCTACTCTGATATCATACGTCTTTCTTGAAGTGACGAAGTATTAAATTCAAAGAATTTCAAAGAAGTTTTTGTCACTCTGATGCCGAACGTCTTTATCGAAGTGACGAAGTGTTATAGTTAAAGAACCTCAAGAAAGATGCAATATTATAGCTTTTCAAGTTAACATATCAAGAAAGGTATGAGCATGTCGGTCCAAAAGTCACAAGTTCACAAGATGGCAAAGTTTACAAGATAGCGAGATCAGATTATGCTTGGTTGATGATCTCAAGATGATTTAAGATCACATTTTCACATTCAAGTCAAAGGAACAAGCTAATGCCTAAAGTCAATGATCACTACATCAAATCACAAGTTAATGATTGAAGTTAAAGACTACGAGCTCAAGACAAAGATGGTAGCTTAGACTCAAATTTGTAAAAGAGTGACCTCGCCTTAGGGGGGAGTGTTAGGAACACGTAAGGTGTCGGTCACGCAACATAAATTTTCCATTGATAACTGTAGTTAGCTCGTTGAGTTAAAATTTTTGGAAACTACAAGGCTAGTTTAGCTAAAAGCCCTGAGTAAAACCCCGAAGGCCCAAGCCCACGATCCATTGTAAGTATATAAACACCTCTCCATGACTTGGAGAGGTGGTTGGTTGTTCATTTTTCACACATAATACATTTTCTATCTTATGTTTTACTTTCAATCTCTCCCAAGTGTTCACCCAACCCTTTCTCTCACTAAAACAACCTCTTTCCCTCTCTTCAAGTATGCTATTAGATTAGTATACAAAAAGGTCTAAAAATCTACAGGGAATAGCGTAGAATTTATAGCCAAGACTAGGCAAACGTCTCCTGTAGACGATCCTGGAGCCAAGATATAATCTGTGGGCGTCCTGCTATCAGGGGGGCCACCCCTGAAAGGTAGACGGCTCCCATTTTTGTCTGTAGTAGAAAAGGTTAAAACTGGTATAAGAACCTCCAGTTTGGGGGGAAAATCAGTTTCAAATTTTTATAATTAAATAAAACATTTCTTTATTAGTAAAAATATTTTGATATTTTTATTTTTGTAAAAATACTTTTGTAGAAATATAATGGTTAAGAAAAAATATTTTTTTGATCACTAATCATGTTTAATGATTTGTTTATTTATACCTTAAGTGATTTACGTTGAAATAGAAATTTATGATTAATAACTCGTAAACGTTTATTTTTATCGTACACGTTTTTTACATTTTGTCATCTTCAAAACGTAGAGGAGTCAAAAAATATAAATAACATTTTTAGGCATTATTTGTATTAACAATCTCTCTCTTTTTGATGATGAAAAATTTAAACTCATTTTAGATAAAAATAAATAAAATTTTGCAAGTTATTAATGAGTTATGATCCATTTCTCCCCATTTTTGTCGAATCCAAAAAGGTTGATCGTCGAGTAGAGAAGAAAGAAATTGACGATGCCAAGACTCCCCCTTGATGTATGCTCCCCCTCGTTTGGGGCACCAAGGTATCGAGCTTATGGGATTTTGTTACAAAACCGAGTTAGAAATACAAGTGCAAGAACAATTTCTTAACAAGTAGCATATCTATACAAATATATACATTGATAGATGAAAGAGATAGAAAAGAAATAACATCCCCCTAAATAATTCATGCACAAAACACCTATATAATTATAATAGGAGATTCATTCATAGAAAGCAAATTCAAATACTTGAAAGGTATGAATATTTACAAACTAATTATAAGAGCATAACATAGAAAGAGACCATTCAAACTAAGAGCAAGACTAGATGTTGTCATGATTTCTAGGAGATGCCATAAAGCCAAAAGATGGTTTGTCAAGTTATTTGAGATGAATTAAACCATATTATAATTTTAATAGTGTTGGAGAGTAAAAGAGAAGGTATGTGAGGATGCATTGGTATTTGGTTAGTGGTGGACTACCGAATAAAAGGTCGAGTGAGAAGAAATTGAATGAAGCTCATTTCTTATTGATTGAAATTGATTTTGGGTGTACATACAACAATGGCAAAACCCCAAGTGAAAGTTGACTTGATCAAGAGTAACAGGGTGAATCAAAGGTACCGATGTGAAGAGTTGTGGAGAAGTGTTTAAACACTTGAAGAGTAGGTATTGGTTTGCAATGAATGGGATATGTTTCAAAAAAAAATACAAAAGAAGTTGTAACATGTGGTGGAGTTGATTCACCATTTGTTCGCTATTTGGATTAAGTGGTGGAGTAGGTTGAAAAAGTAACTCTTGGTGGAGGAGAAGGTGATGGATTTTGAGAGATGGATGGGGTGATTATGAGTAGGTGTTGGTTCTTCTCCACAAACTTTGTCTTAATATACCAAAATTTTATGTTTTCTTAAGAAGTTTGGAAGATAGAGCAAGACATTTTGAGTCAAGAGAAAAAGAAGAAGTGAAGTGGATATGATGATGGAAGATGAAGATAATGTGTGGTTTAAATATTAAAGGGGATGAGAGAAAGTGGAAAAGCATGGTGTTGAATGAAAAAAAGGTTAACAGAGAGTTGTGTGTCCATAAATAGAGAAATGCTAAGCTAGAGGCTAGAATTAGAGAGGGTCAAAGTTGTCGAAAAAGAGAGACATAGAAAAATTCATTTTGCCCTCCTAAAGGTGGTCCCATTTTCTACAAGGCAGTCATAGATATATTAGGGGGCCGCCCTAAGTATTTAGGAGCCATTTTCTAAGGATGATGAATTTTTCTCAGAATTCTCAGTTTGTCACTATAGTGCAGAAAAGAAAGGTATTGAGAGTAGGTTGTAGCAAATCCTATTTCTTAATAATCAACTAATTCTAGCTTTGTTATCCATATGTAACTATTGTCATACAAATTTAAATTTGAGGGGAATCAAGTATAAACTTAAAAATAATTAATCTAAGACATGCATCGAATTTTACACATAGCACTTAGGTAGCATTCAACTAAAGTTTAGGATGATAAAATTGAATGATCATCCAAGGCAAATTATATTGTACCTTAAAAACTACTAACAAATCCATAATATCATGTAGCAAATCATAGGATAGTAGGTTAAATAAGAAATAATAATTGATAATAGCCTTTAATTATATACATGTATTCAGGCGGCCGTATGTTCTATTTAATATCATTTCCTCGTAAACTTTCAAAACATAAAAGCATGAAATATGTGCAGGTTCACTTGAAGACATCTCAATCTCAAAAAGACTAAAGACATAAATATTTTACACCTTACGGAAGAAAAAGATAAAAGAAGATAATACCAAGTCCAAGAATCAAGCAAAGTACGTCGCGCTTCTCAGGAAGTACGTCGCACTTTAAAATAAAGTTAATGAAGGACAATTAATACCCTAAGTAAGACGCACTTCTACATCATGTGCGCCACACTTCATCTCAGCATTAAAGATATACGCATTAAAGAAGCAAAGTATGCCGCACTTCTCAAGGAAGTGTGCCGCACTTTTGCCCTCGCCCAGCCTCTAAATTGAAAGAAAATTCTCTCATTCACACACACTTCTACAACAAACTATCTCTCAATAATCATCATCAATTTTTGGAGTTTAGCACAAAATTCCAGGAAGAATGAAGATCATCATCGTAGCACTTAGTTAAATAAGGTCTTTATGCGAATTCGTACTTGTAAAAGTGGTGTTCAATCCATTTCTCAATCCCAATTTCGTATGTTTCTTGTTTCTCTACTTAACTTTGTTATCATGAACACCATAGCCATAAAAGGCTAAACCTCTTACGACTACTCGATGATGTTAATTTAACAATTAGGCATTTGGTGTCATTTCAATCTTATCAATCTTAAGCTTATTTTACAATCCTATCATATCTAATCTTGTTAAACTTGTTCATCAACTTTGATAATATACGTATAATGGTATAGGTCAAAAGACCCATTGTGCACTATATGATTTTAAAGATTTTTCTATGATCTTTATCATTCGATCAAAGAAATTCACTTATGTTATTTGATAAACAAAATAGATTTGATATAATAGTAACTTGATTATTTGAGTGACACATTCAATTAAGTTAAACCAAGATAAGTCTTAAGCTGAAACTAGTTAATTTGTGAAAACCCTTTCTGACGAGAAATCCTTTTTATAAGTTAAAGTCCTAAAGTCGAAGATCGAGATTACTACCATTGCTTATGAATTATATGAAACTAACCGAGTAGTTGATAAGTGCTTAATTACACATATCTTTTACCTCTAAAAACGAGCTTAAATGACCAAAAACAGACAAAAATGCCCAAAGATATATGTTATGTTTTGCCATTTGTATTGTGCAGGAATTGGATATCAACAAAAAGACAGAAAACCAAGCCAAAATGACAAAACTAGAGCATGGAATAGGAAAAGACTGTGCAAATCAAGGCCAAAGTCCAAAAATGGCCAAAGTCAAGTCAATACTGAAGAATCACAGTCAAACCGGAGCCGTAACTGAAAGAAAACTATTTGATGAAATCTTAACCATCTGATGGCCGGAAAGCCCAATTAAGTAATAAACTATGAAGACTGTGAAGACCAAATGGGCCCTCAATCAATTTCAACAGCCCATTTGTGTGCAATTGACAAAGACTGTGAAGACTTTGAAGGCCCAATCCTAGCCCAGTTACAGCCAATCTCAGCCATTGTACACACAAAACCCACTTCATAACCTTATTGGGCCTTAAAAAGCCCAATAACACAAACCTTACCATTATTGGGCCTTAAAAAGCTCAATAACAAAGCCTAAACCTTATTGGGCCCCAGACACGAACTCAATTGGGCCCCAAATCAACAGCGCCCCCACACCGACCCAATTTGGGCCCCAATACACAAACCCAAAGCCCAAATTACACAAAACCACAGCCCAATACACAAGCCCAAGCCCAATAGCCTTTTTATAAAACTTTAGGGGCTAAAATTGCCAATTTTGAAAGTTGTTTTATAAAAGAAAAATGCTTTAAACAAACACAAGGGCTGGTTTTGCAATTTACCTAAAACCCTTTTACCCTTTTAGTAATAAACAGCAGGGACCATTTTTGCAATTTGACAAAACTCTCTTTGTTTTCTTTTATTATACAAACGCAGGGACCATTTGTGTCACTTTCCAAAGATCTTTTATAACTGAATTTCGGCTTATAAATGAAATGAAAAGAGAGCCAAAGATGGAGGGCCAGTTTTGCCTCTTCCCCATTCTTTCCTTTTAAACCCTGCAACCCACCCTGTACCTTCCCCGTTTACCGCCAAAACCCAAACAGCCTTTCCCACGGTTTCTAGCTCCAAACCACTATCCCTAGTACACTCTACAGCTATCCCATACCCTTCCCCACTCCCCATTACCCACCTATAACCTTTCCAGATTCAACATCCACAAAAAAATCCGCACAATAAGAGATAAAAAAAAAATTTCCCTTCAATGGTGAATTGTATACCAAGGCAAACGAAGGGCTAGGATTGCTTGGGAAGCTTCCTACTCTCACAGCAAACACATCCCAAGACCAAGAGAGGGTTTGGACTTCTATAAAAGAAAAAGAAGACCAAGCCGAACACCACAACCTGTTTTTATTTTCTTAGTTTAAAAATTTACTTAAGTTTGCTTTAAAATTGTTGTATTCAGCTTATTTAAAGTTTATGTTGTAATACTTTTCATTTTAAAAAAATTAAGAGTTTATCTTGAAATATTCATTTGCTTAAAAATTTAAAGCTTCATATTATCTCATTAAACCTGTTAAACTTGTATAAGAAATGTGTCCAAAATGAGTTAAAACATTATTTATAATCACCTTTCCCCTCACAGCCTTCCCTCTAACTAAAAATCAGTAAAAAATGATTTTTTAAATATTAAAGGGTGTTTAGCACTATAGTTAAAATGGTCCTATGGGGACTATCATGGTTTGTAACCCACTCAGCCAACTTTGGCTAGTGTGTGGGGTTTATCTTAGTAAGGCCATTTAAATCACCACTTTTTAGTGTTAAAATAAGTTTTTGTCCTCCTTTTGTATTCTGTCAAATTTTGAATAAGCTAAATTGAGCTTAAGTGCTCAAGCTGCTTATGCACTTAAAGCACATTGTTTTTTGTGCTTATGGGTGTTGTTTCTAACCATTATTAGTCCACTCCGACGTCACCTAAAGCAAACACCAGTTCCAACACTCAACAGCCCCTTGTCTGTCCCCTTTGGTTTGAACCCAAGTATGAGTCAAAAAGTTTGTATGCATGTTTTTTGAAAGTAGCCATTTTTAAGCCCCATATTCAGCAGTTTTAAAAAGCCCTTAAGCTCTCATACTTTGCAAATAAGCTCATTTGCATCCCTTGTTAACCTGTTTGGATTTTATTTTATGTAAAAAGCTCTTTAGAGCTTATTTCAATAAGCTAAAAAAGCCCTTTAAGGCCACTGCATTGGCCCACCCTGGTCGCCTAGAGCACCTAATTTCACACCTTTTATCTAGCTTTAATTGTATTAAGCTCTTAGTTATTTTAGCTTTTATCTGTAGCTTATTACTAGTTCTTTAAGTCCCCAAAATCTTATAGCTTATCTCACCCTTTAGCTTAGCTTATTTAGGGCTTAAAGTTCCCTTTTTTCTATTTTCTTTTAAAACTGTTTATATAGCTTAATTGATCCCCAGCTTATTTTAGGGCTTATTCTAGAAAACATAGCTTATTTAGGATTCCCTTTTCCCTAGCAGCCTATTTCCCTTAGTTTTATAGCTTATTTAGTGGGCTTAAATCTCAATAAGAAAGAAAAATAAGCTTATTAAGCTTTTGCAGTCCAAAAGCTCACTTTTCTAGCTTATTAAGTTAGCTTCAAGCATAAGTGCTTTTACAAAAAAGACTCCCCTTGAGCCCCTTTACAAGTTTGCTTATTTGACTTTTGTCAAATAAGCACTTTGGACCCTCTTTGTAATCGGGGTCCAACTCAGGGACTGTTTGTGTAAATGTTCTATTTATAGTTTATTAATGTTAGTCCCCCCTTAGTTAGTTTGTTGTTTCCCCGTTAGTCCTTGAGTCCTTTCACTGTTAGTCCCTATAGTTAACTTTAGTTAGTTTTATTTAATTTAATTAATTAAATTAGGTTTAGATTTAATTAGTTTAATTTACATTTTTATTTAAACAAACAGTAACTTTGGGCATTTTTAATATTTTTAGAATTGTTAACTTTTTTCATATTTAATTTATTTTTTTTTTAGAATATTTATAACTTTTTATTTTTTGTCTTTTTCTATTTTCTTAGTATTTAATTAGTTTTAATCCTTTAATAAATATCATAAAAATCAAAAATTAATAAAAAAATATTTTACTTTTTATAAAAATATTGCTTTTGTATTTAGGTGTCTAGGAAAAATATAAAAATTAGTGTAGGGCATTAAATTTTTCGTATTAAATTATCAGTCTTAGACCCGTTTTAACGGGTGCCGTTTTAAACCGTTTCTTTCGTTTCTAGGCATTCAAACAGACTCCGTTATTTTTCTATTTTTTTTATTTTTCAAATTAACTTAATTAGAATTTAATTTTGATTTTTAATTTAATTTAGCATTTATTTTCTTAATTTTTAGTATTTAGGTTTCCCGATACCTGATTCTGTTCCCCGTATTTTAGTATAGATTTAATTTTAGGATTTCCCTATAACTAATTTTGTTTCCCGTAGTTTTTAAGATCCCCATTTCCTATACCTGTTTCCCGTAGATTAAATTAGGTTTTATTTAATTAATTTTAGTTGTAATTATATCAGTGTTTCCATCATATATTCTCCATCATTCAATTTCTCATCAAACCAGGATTACTTTCAATTGCAGCCTCGTTGGGACATACGACCCGGGAATATCTCTTCCGGAATCTTTTTATAATTGATTCTTACTTGTGTATTTTATCCTTTTGTGGAATTTGACCTTTTGCCTTGGTCAAGGGCATTCGGTCAGGATCTGTATTAGGGTTGCTATATAAGTGTGTACTATACCACGAATCAATTTTTGGCGCCGTTGCCGGGGAGGCATTTGCTACGATTGTTATCCGACTTTGATCTGAACTTGTCTTATTGTTAATATATCATATTAAAAAACACAAAAATATTTTTCTTTTCTTTTTATTAGTACATATCATATAAAAATTAAAAAACCAAAAAAATCAAAAATATAAAAAAATTGTCCATAAAAATTAAAATTCACTAATTGGTAAAATACCAAAATATAATATTCTCCACTGAGGTATTATCATAATAAGTTCCGGTGAACTACTGAGTTCCCAATCGAACCAAAGATTTAAAACTTGCCTTCTGTGTCACTTACGATATACGGCTCACCTCATTCTGATTGACAAACTATAAAGTGGGTATAAGGAGGGTTGTTCCTAGGAACTACGACCCGAAAGGAGAAATAAGCTTCGCGCTATTCCTACTCCTCCGCTCACCTGTGCGTTTATCTTTTTGAGAGCTACCGTGAAGTAAGTAGATTATTTGGTTTAAGTTGTCTTATCTCGTTTTGTCCGTTTGTAAAATATGTTGTTTAAAAAATTCAAAAAACCAAAAATAATCTTCTTTTTCTTCATATCAATTAATTCTTTTCTTATCCATCTTCATGTTTAATTCTTATGACGCCATTCGATTATCGTTTGAATCCGATTTACGCGATTAAAGAATGCTCGTCTTGTGGAAGTTTGTACACTTCAAACTGTGGTTGTTCGAAAGGGAGTCCTGAAGACAAGATTCTTGTTCCTAAACCCCCTCGAAATTGTGTAAGGTGTGCAAGGTGTGGAACCCCGGTTGATGGTCCGTATTGTCAAGGATGTGCTCTTTTACGAAAGGAATTTATGGAAGGTTTGCTTACAAACTGTGTGGAAAATGAATTTTTCAAAGACTTCCAAGACACTTCCGAGTCATCCGACGACAATACCAACGTTGTTAATGCTCCTCAAGAGCCATTCGTTGGAAATCAGGACCCCGGTGAAAATTCCTCACCAAGTCCTCCACACATTGACCATTGTTGTCACGAGTGCGGTGATTCGTTAGAAGGAATCTTTTGTCGAAAATGCACGTGTAAGTCTTGTGGGGAAGGTGCTCATTATGGTTATAAAAACAGCAAAAATCTTTTGCTGTGAAAATTGTAGGGGTCCTTCATGTTGACTATTGAATGTCAACCGATGAGTCAAAACTCTCATTCTTTCGGTTTTGACCAACTTCAAACCCCGCAATTTTCCGTCAATCATCAACCTCCTCAACCAATGAGCATGGAAGCTTTGCAAGCCCAAGAGGACCTAATGAAATCGATTGAAAGCTTTCTCAAAAAGTTTAATCGTATCTCTTTTGGGAAAACGCCTAAGGTTCTATTGCAAGCTTGGGACAACTTTTTTGAAGTTAAGCACGCTCAATCCGAGGAAGTGCAAGAATTGCTTAGCAAACTTGTTCAAGATGTGAAAATCATAAGTGACGAGCTATCTGAGTACATCACATACCCGCTTGGAAATCGCCCTCTCGGTTCGACTGTGATAATGGATGATGGTGAGGACTATACCATTGCAATCACCACCGAATCACCAACCAAAGGAGCCCGTAAACTCTCTAATTATGGAGGACGAGCATCTTGACACTATTCCGGCAACGGAATCGACGGAATTCATAAGTCTAGTGTCGAGAACTTTGTCCAACCCAATTGAGTTCGAGGTATTTTCCGCGATAATGTGATTTGCCTCCAAAGGATGGGGGGGGTTGATTCTTCAAAGAATCATGATTTTACTTTCTCCAACCCTCTCTTCGATATCGATGAAGATTTTACCTTAAGTGACGAGTCATTTTCCGAGGAGGACATTCCAAAAGAGAATTTTATCATTTTCTCTAATCCTCTCTTTGATCTTGATGAAGAAATTGCTTCGACTAAGGTAGATCGAATTAATGATGAGGTGCTGGAAGGCATCCATTCAATTCCACCGGGAATTGATTCTTTTGATGCTGGGAATCTGATCTTGTAGAATCCGTGCTAAATCGAGACATTTCGATTGATTCTTCTCCTAAGATCGATTCTCTTTCCAATGAGTTCGCCGGTGAACTCATCCTTCCTAAATCAATTCCACCAGAAATTGAGGAAGTTGAATTTGACCCGGAAGGTGATATTCTGTTTTTGGAAAGTTTGCTCTACGATAACTCTTATCTAGACTCCGGAAGATCTTCAAGCCAATTCTAATGCTATCGAATCTCTCCCTCCATCTCATATCCCCGTTGCGGATAATGATTCTCTTATGGAGGAGATTGACTTGTTTCTTGCTGATGACGGATCAATACCACCAGGTATTGAGAGTGATGATGTCGACTCCGTAGATGACGATACTTCTATTTCCCTTCCCGAGTGTCGGATCGTTTATGTTGATTATCCCAATTCGGGAAATTCAACCATTGATGTGGTGGAAGACATCCCCGTAGATGTGCCTAATGTTTTACCCACCCATCCCATCCTGGAGCAAGATTTCATACCCACTAGTGAATTTTTCGCTTATGTTGTATGGATCTTTCTCCCATTTCTTGCTTATCCGGTTATTCCGCCTTCTCTTCTCTCCTTTAAGGATGAAGATACCATATTTGATCCCGGCATTTCAATTTATCATTCTTCTTTCATGCCGGATGTATCTCATCGGAGTGGAACTTTCATAAAATTCAATACTTATCGTAGTCACTTGAATGAAAGTCCGATGATGATTTTAATTTCCACTTGTTTCCTCAAGGATCCATAAATCCTTGTGATGGGTCAAGCATCGCGACCCTAAACAAGCGCTTCGTGGGAGGCACCCCATGTTTATCTTAGTTTAATCTTAGTAGTAAGTAGTGTTAAATAAGTGTTTTATTGTTGTGTGAGATAGCTTGTCTTTTCCATTACCCGTGTTTCCATGTTGTTGTTATTGTTTATTGTCCAGGATTGCCCGGATTGTGAAGAACTTCATTTTGTCTTTCATAAGAGTTTACCATCCTCAGCTATCAATTGGGATTCCGATTATCCTAATTTATCGAAACGTTTTATCTTTTGGCATACCTCATACACGGCCTTAGATTATATGTTAATACCCTTCAAAACATCGATGGCGATGTTTAATTCTATGTTTGGGGGGGGTATCATCGTTTTGATTGTTGCCTGCAGCATTTGTTACCACGGTAAACCCGTTTTTTACACCAAATACCAAAAAAAATGAAAAAATTGAAAAATTTTCAAAATTATACTAAGTGTTTTGTCACAGTTTTGACCTTTTCTTTTGGGTAGATTTAGAATTAATTTTTGACTTGATCGGAGCGATGTTGAGCCATTGCTAGTTCCTTTTAGGCCAAGCTTTCACGAATTCTATTGCTTTGAATTTTTAAAAATGTGAAAACGAGAAATGATAGGAGTTAAATATAAGTTTATGTGCATAAGCAAGATTATTCTAAAACTTATACGAGTAAACTTGTGGTTTCTCTCCTGGTGAATTCTAATCCACTAATCATTACGTTTCTCCAATTTAATTCAACTAAGTCAATCAATGTTTTCAGACAAAAAGCTTCAAATTGGTAACTTGATGTTTTCAAAGAGCGAGATTTTTATAGATGAATTTAAAAGATAAATGCCAAGAAGCATGAATTGAAATGTGAATGCAAAAAATGCATTGAATATTGAAATTTTGCCAATGAAGCATGCAGTTGATATTATGGAGAAGTAAAGTGTAGTCGTGATATCCCACTCCGATAGCATCGAGTTGGTGGGGTTTCAAACCAAGACGTCATTTACTTCTAGGATTTGGTGTGTAGTGATATCTCTCTTAGAAGAAAGGTCTAGGTGGAGGGTTCAAACCTAAGGAAACCAATCTTTGCCATATTAGGAAGAAGGTGTTGATGTGATTTCCCAACTTCGCTAGCAACGGGTTGGGTTTTCAAATAAGAAATCGGTCGTCTTGGTTGTGATATCCTACTCCGTTAACACGGGTAGGGGTTCAAAACTAAGCAACGCATTCCTTGCTTAAGAAACTTAGATTATGATGTTGAAAATATTGCAAAAAGTTCTAAAGTTTAAATCTCGAAATCAAGTTACAAGGTCTTAATAAGTTGTTGCTTTGAGTCATGATTCATCTTGAATTATGACTATGAGAATAAGTTGGTCTATGGTTAAATTAAAATGAGTACACACATTCAATCGTATATCCATGTTGGGAGTTGAAAGTTCACAAGTCATAAGTATGAGGGCTTAACATCTAAACTTATATCAACAATGATCTTGTTTAATTGCTTAGCTTGGAACTTGTGAAAAATCGAGGACGATGAATTTATCCGTAAGGACATCCGTAGATCACTCTACGGGCGCTTCTCATTCTATGATCCCAGTATTAATAAATAAAGAAAGTCAAACTTGTTAAAAAATGAGAAAATCCAAAAAAAACAAAAATATTAGTTGTAGTTAGTGTAAATTCAGAAAATGGTGAAAACGGGGCTTACATGTTTACTTCATAACATTGCGTGAGGACACACAATACCTTAGTTTGGGGGATTTGATATGTGCTTAATTACACATATCTTTTACCTCTAAAAACGAGCTTAAATGACCAAAAACAGACAAAAAACTGCCAAATATATGTTTGTTTTGCATTTGTATTGTGCAGGAAGTGGATATCATCAAAAAGACAGAAAACCAGCAATAATGACAAAACTGAGACTTGGAATGGATAGGGAACAAGACTGTGCAAAATTCAAGGCTATGTCCAAAAAAATGCCAAGTCAGGAGAGTCATTACTGAAGAGTTCAGGCTGTCAAACCGAGACGGAACTGAAGAATACTATTGGATGCTATCTTAAACCTCTCTGAATGGGCGGGTAAGGCCAATTGTATTATTACTATGTAGACTGTTGAAGACTTGGAAGGGACCCAATCCTAGCCCAGGGTCTTGCCAATCTCAGCAATTGTAAATACACATATAACCTTCACTCCACCACAATGGGCCCCTTAGCCCTACCAGAGCCCTTTTTTTTTAATCCTGTTTACAAAAACGCTTAACGGGCTTATATTTTCTTTTTTTAAAGTGTTTTATAAGTAATAAAAAATGAAAAAATAAAGAAAAAGGGGCCTAAAATTGACTATGTTTGATTAGTGGTTTGTATTAAAGAAAACAAAAGAAACCAAACACAAGGGCTGTTTTGCAATTTACTCAAACTTTCCCTTATTCTTTTGTATAAAAAACAGCAGGGACCAAATTTGCAATTCCCATAAACCTTTTATAAATCTTGCTGTTTATAAACTAGAGGGACCATTATTGCAATTACCCAAAACCCCTTTTAATTCTTTTGTTATAAAACGACAAGGGCCAAACGTGTCACTTTCCAAACTCTTTTATATCTGTTTTGGGGGTTAAACAAAATGAATAGAGATAGAAAGAAGAGGGACTTGGGTTGCATCTTTTCATTCTTTCTTTTAAACCGACCCAGCAAACAGGGTACCTTATACCCTTTTTCCCGCCCATCCCCATACCGTGGCTCCCCTGGTTTATAGCCAATACCACTATCCCAAGTACCACCACCAGCTCACCCTAACCCTATACCCACTCACCCCAACCTTATAAGCTTTGCCAACTTGGCAATCACACAACCCGAAGACCCCATCGATGGCTGAGAATGTTGTAAGGCCAATGAAAGGCTAGGATTACCTTGGGGACATTGCATGCTCACAACAAGCTCATCCCAAGACCAAGAGAAGGCTTTGAGCCTCTATAAAAGAGAAAGAAAGCAAGCCGAAAAAAAAACCCCTGTTTTTACTTTCCTTAGTATAAAAATAGTTAAGTTTACTTTGAAGAGTGTATTCAGGTATTTTTTTTTTTTTTTATTAAGTTTATGTTGTAATATTTTCAGCATTAATAAAAGTTAAGAGTTTTTGAAATATTGCATTTGTTAAAAATTCGAAGTATAAATTAAAGCCTTTAAACCTGTTTAATCTTACACCACCATGTGTAAGAGTTTGTAAGCTCAGCATATAATCTCGTAATACCCCTTTATTTCTTTTAAAAAGCTAAGAAGAAGCTGAATTTATAAATTAAGGGGGTGTTTGGTTTAACCTTAAAATGGGTCATAATGGGGTTTTTATGGATAAATACCACTCAGCCAACTTTGGCTGAGTGTGTAGGGTTTATTAGTGCACTTTAACCAAAAGTTTTAGTATAAAAATAAATTTTTAAGGGTCCTTAATAAATTGTCAAAATTTAAATAAGCCAAATTGAGCTTAAGTGCTCCCAGCTGCTTATGCTGCTTAGCTCATTGTTTTTAGATGCCTTGTTATTGTTGTTTCTAGTCACTTTAACCAACACCTTAATTGTCTTTGATCTCACAAGTAAAATCAAAGACTCTATATGTCATTTCTTTGAAAACCCCTACCTTTAAGCCTAAATTTCAGCTGTTTTTAAAACTCCAAATGGGCCCAAACTTTGAAAATAAGCTCATTTGCCTCTATTATAAATCTGTTTGAGTTTGTTTTTAACTAAAACAGATGCATAAAAGCTTATTGCATAAGCTTAAAAAGGGGCCCTTGTTCCACTGACTCTTTTGCCTTGGTGCTAGATACCATATTCAGCCTCCTCTTAGTTCGCTTATTAGTATTAAGCTCCTGAGATTTTAGCTTTTATTTTTAGCTTATTAGTTGCTCTTTAAATCCCCAAGTTTTTCTTAGCTTTTAATCACCCTTTAGCTTGCATTATTTAGGCCTTAAAGTTCCCAAATTTCTGCCTTTGTATTAACTGTTTAGCTTATTTTTATATAGATCAGCTTATTTTAGGGCTTATTAGGAAGCCATAGTTTAATTTTAGGACTCCCCTCTCCTATTTATCTGCTCCCAATAAGTTATAGCTTATCTAGTTGCTTTTATCCATATGAAAGGAAAAATTAGCTAATAGCTTATTAAGCTTCTGACAGCAATACACTTTAAATTTCTGGCTTATCTTTGAGATTTCAGCACTTGTCCCTTTTGTAGAAAATGTTTAGCTCAAGCCCCATCTACAACTTTGCTTTTTTGATTTTGATAATAAGCCATTTGGACCCTCTTTGACTATCGGGGTCCATACTCAGGGACATTAGTGTAAATTTTCTTTTTATAGTTAGCAACGGTTAGTTCCCTCTTGTTGTATGTTGTTACCTAGTATGTCCATGGGTCCTTTCACTGTTAAGTCCCTATATTAACGCTGTTAGTTTATATAATTTAATTAATTAAATGGTTAAATTTTAATTAGTTTATTACTTTTAATTTTAAACAGTAACTTTTGGGCATTTTATATTTTTAGATTTGTTAACTTTTTCTTTATTATTTTATTTTTCAGAATTTTTATAACTTTTATTTTTTGTCTTTTTCTATTTTCGTAGTTTTATCATTAGTTATTTTCTTTATTAAATTCATAAAAAATCAGAATAATTATTAAAAAAAAATTTTTTTTTTTTTTAAAATTCTATTTTTTCATTTAGTGTCTAGAAAATATAAAAATTTAGTGTAGGCTTTATTTTCTTAAAATTCAGTCTTAGGACCCGTTTTACCGACGTGCGTTTTTACCGTTTCTTTTAGTTTCGCTTTCAAAGACCTACGTTTTTATTCTAGTTTTTTTTTATTTTTCAAATTAAGTTAATTAGAATTTAATTTTGATTTTTAATTTAATTTAGCATTTATTTTCTTAATTTTTAGTATTTAGGTTTCACCGATTACCTATTTCTGTTCCGTTTTAGTATAAATTGTATTTATAGTTCGCATAAAACATAATAATTATTAACAAACAAACCCATCACCAAATAATTTTTCCAATAATTATTTGTTTTCCGTAGTTTTTAAGACTCCCCCTTTCCTTATATCTGCTTCCCGTAGTTAATTAGGTTTTATTTAATTAATTTTAGTTGTAATTATATCAGTGTTTCCATCATATCTAAATATTCTCCATCATTCAATTTCTCATCAAACCAGGATTACCTTCAATTGCAGCCTCGTTGGGACTTTACGACCGGGGTATAATCTCATTTCGGAATCTTTTTATCATTGATTCTATCTTGTGTATTTTATCCTTTTGTGGAATTTGACCTTTTGCCTTGGTCAAGGGCATTCGGTTGGGATCTGTATTAGGGTTGCTATATAAGTGTATACCAAACCAATTGAGGTATGTACATATTTTGAATCTTTGATAAATTCTTACTACAGCAAAAATACTTTTACCGATTTTTGATTATATGTAAATTATTTTAGGTGGATAATTTTGAGGATGACTACATGTTAATGTTGAACGATGAAGAGAAACTTGTAAAATCATCTTTAAATGATATGGAGTTAGAACAAGAACCGATTAAAATTGCTCAAGTCAAACAGTGGATTTAGAACAACATCCAAAATGATCTAAAGGAAAAAACAATGTTTTGAAGAAACTCGTTGAGGTTAAAGTTGAAGTTGAAACCTAGTTTTAGGGAGAGGTTTAGGTTCCCCTTAAAGTTTAAGAAGAAGAATTTGCCAACGCGCTTTTAAGACCAAACTATGTTTAAGGTACTGCTCAAGTAAGAAAGGAAGAAGTTGGTTATGGCTCTCAACATCATCTTGGCCAACTATCAGCTACAACTTCAAGCTACCAAAAAAAAGAAATCCAGGATTACCAAAAACAGAGTTATTGTATGCGCCTTTCGTTTTAGAGTAAATACTATGTTTTTTATCAATTTTAATTCCAATATCGGTTGTATTAGTATATTTAGTCATGTGTCTATAAATTTATATACATCATTACTTATCGGACATACACGAATTTGGACAATCAATCATATTAATGGACACATGAACCGTTTGTACGGGTTTGCCTCAATTTGTTGACTTTAAATTTATAAATTAAAATATTTTTTTTGTAATATAATCCAAATTTTTTGTTTTTTAAATTAGAAATATGTTCATGACTCAGATGATTGAACAAATGTGACAACACTGGTAACAAGTTCCAGTATTTTTTGTCGATGTTTATAACCAACAAGGATTTGCTAGGAGTATCGGATTTCCTTGGGGTAAACGAGACATTGTTGTAGGTCGTTCTTTTTGGTTATATTTGTCATGTCTTAACACTAGTAAAACAGGCTAGTTGACTGACCATGTAAGTACCTATATATTTAATAATTTCAAATTAATCATAATTCATTTGAAACCTTATTTATATTTTTATTTCCATTCACATCATCTTGATTTATGGATTGATCTAATGTGGTCTTTAACACCACCCGAGGCAGATTGGGCTATTGTAAGCCCTCATTTCTCAACAAGCATCTTATCTGGAAGCATGCCAGACTATTTTTCAAATGGCCATATGTATCCTCTGCCCTGGATAGCTGTTGAGAAGGTGTGTTTGGCCCAAACTTTAAATTATGTAAAAATCAAGGCTTTGTTAATGTGTTATTAATTGTTCCTTAATTATAAATTAGGTGTATTTTCTTGTTAATGAACCCAAAAAACATTGGTGTCTTGCTGAGCTTGAAATACGTAATGGAGTTGTTAGATTTTATGATTCTCTTGGTTGGGCCGGTAGAAGTAGATGACGATGGTGGAAACAAATGAAGAAATTATTGCTAGAGAAGCTTACCGTTTATCTACTCATGCATGGTATATTTGAGAGTAAAGGCATATCAGCTGATGACTATAAGATCACATACAAGTATGCCGCTGCTCTATTTCAAGCATCGTTATTTGGCGATTGTGGGATATGGGTCTGTATATTTGTATACATATTGTGCCGTAACCTACCAATGACAGTCGATGACCCTCTTGAAACAGCCTTAGCCTACTGTGAAAGGATGCTTGAATACTTTTAGAACCATAAGATTCAAGTTGAAAGAACTTTATCAGTTGTTTAAGGTACATAGAAAACAAATCTTTTCTTTAATTTATTTATATGTTATGGGTTACATATAATATTTTTATTGATACAGTTCTCGATAGGTCATCCATAGTAAAAGCATGTAGTTTATTTTTATAATTGATTTTATCAAGTACACTAAGGTACATCCAAAGTTAGTTCTTTATTTGATTATGTTTATTGTCATTAATGCTCAAGCTATATCTTCTTTTTCACTAACACCAATCACAGTAAATACCTACATACTTTACCCAAATTTCATATCTTAAGCTAAATAATAATAAAAAATTTTCAAAAATGTCAGAAACATACCCTTTTAGTAATACAAAAGGTTTTCAACCCCTTTTGACATTTTATCATGAATAGACTTCCTGTAAAGTCTTTACTACAGTTTCGAACTGTGTCCAAAAAATAGAAGTCTTGCATAGACTTTTTCAACTTTCAGAATACATACGGTGTTCGTAGCAGTAACGATTGTTGTATTATCTTAAGGTATACTCAGGCTCTTTAAAGTTACATGTTAGCCCTTGATTCATAATCTAACATACTCCCCACTACAGTCAACTCTCAATAATTCAACTTTGTTGCCAATTGACACTTGTCACGGGATATGGTGTTTTTCACATGCTCTTAGTATTATGGCTACTCTATGGAACCCATCAATAAAAAGATCTATTAATATTTTAGTCCTTGATTTTATTAGTCAACCCAAGACTGATAAAATCCTTTTAGGTTTTTGGTGTTCGTCCAGGACACTTTAGACCAAACCACTATAAAGATTGCATACCCGTGGTGGACAGGGATAGTTTGGTATGTGTTCTCGTCTTTTACTTTGAGCTCTATGGACTGAAATAACTTGATATTGACTGTTTTCCAGGGAATTCTATCTAAGATTCAAACGGTTCATCACAGGCGCAGGTTTGATGGCTCGGTTAATCTTTTGGGTCTGGTCATGAACAGGTTTGTATCGATATGTGTGTTTTGTTAAAAATACACAATTTACTTGTTTTCATTGACGTTGTTGCCCATTCGGTTTTAGTCAATGACTAGATGCCCATTTTTAGAGGACGAAGCCTAACAGTCCCAATTATATTTTCAAAGTCTTGAAAAACTTCTCTGATAGTAAGGAAAGCACGGATGAAACTGAGTGCTATCTGTTTTGTAGTTGGTCTTCTTTTTTGGTTGATGTTGCATCTGTAACAATCGTTTACCATTTACTGTTAGTCATTTTCCACCCTAATTACGGTATAAGTTATACTTGGTTTACTAATGATGAAATATGTTACAGATAGTTGAAGTAGCGGCGCCACCACTTGATAATTCTGTATAAGTGTACTTCAATCGATTATACACAATCATTCAGACTCTCGGTTCAAAGGAGTGTGGCTGGTTGCTGTTTTCTACATTGGACCATACAAAGAATCACTAATTCTTCCACCTTACCCAGATCGTAAACTATATTATATGTTCTTAGCATAGTTTTTTTATCCCGTTAAGTTTATCTAGAATGGTAATTTTTGTTCTATAATGTATCGTTATCAGCTAATCTGAACCTTGTTACTTTGTTTTGTCACACCTTGTTTATTATGAACCTTATTATCTGAACCATGTTTTATTGTGCGGGCTAAGGTTGATGGAGTTTTGTCGAAAAAAATGTGTCTTATGAATGTGGTGGATGATGTCAGTATTTTTTTGTTTAAATTTCATAATTATGTTGTCCTAGTTTAAAGCATGTGGTATTTTATGATAGTTTATCTTGTAAAAACAAAGATGTATTGTACGGTATAAAGAAAATAAGAGTTTATGGCAAAGTATTTATAGGTAACTCTCAACACCTTTACGACCGTCCACGTGTAAAGCATCAGGGGTCATCCGGATTTCAAACTAAAGGAAAGAGTGGGATAAGACATTTACGATTACCAAGGAAGACTGTTGAGTAATCTTCATTTAAAGACTCAACTAACTCCATGACAAGTGGACTTATAATTCAGTGCATGCAGCACGCCTGCTCGGGCCTTCGACATGGCCTGCGATTTGGACTACATTTGATGAGTCAAACGTAATGCACCCTTAGATGAATACATTACATTCGACTGGAGGGTTTGATGACGTACCCTCCTCTCCGGCTCGAAGGCCTCCCCTTCGAGCTCGAATGGGATCTTCTCCCAATTGTACTTTAAAACCTTCGAATAGTTTCGAGTGGCGTAAAACTATCTTCGAGATGGTTACCAGTATGGGAATCCGCCACGCGAAGGCCCCAAACCCTTCGCGGTAAGGCCTTCGACGAAACTAGGGCAGAGGTCAGACTTGTTTAAGTCAAACACCCACGATCTCCCTCTCCACCTAAGCTTTCCCGCCAAGGTAGAGAACGTGGTATACAGTTCCTGCAATCACCCCTCAAAACGTGGGACACCCTCACGATCACCGGTTTTTGTGCTAGGCCTCGTCCCATCCTATTTCTACACATATAAATAGATGGCAAGGTCTCCAGGTATGACTAAGACTTTCACACACTCATACATACTTACATACTTACTTTACATCATAAAAGCACATACTTACTCTCACGCCGGAGGTGATTCGCAGGGACACCCCCTGCGCTTCACTTAACGTAGTGTTTCTATTTGTGTTGTCACAAGTTATCCAAGACTTGGCAATCCCTCAAGCATCCCAAGAACTCTTCGATCCTATCAAAGCCTGATTGTGCCCGTATTTGCACAATCAAAAACAATAATGGTGATCTTATTGAATCCTATCTCATCTAGACTTTACTAACTTACTGCTTAATGGCTCTTTATATACTAGTAGTTCACTGTCCAAATCTTTACCTAAGGAATCAGAACGTTATTTGTTGATCATAGGTCACCTGCTAGTCCAACTTGTTCACTAAACTAGAAGCAAAGACAGGTCAATATTTGTGATCCTATTACTCTAGATATATAAATTGCAATATGGAGAGCTATCCCGGCATCTAGTCCACTTGGTTCGTTTTCTAGATCCAGTTGAATAATAGGTCGCATACTTAAGAACATAAACGAGTATAAATTGATAAACATAAAACAACACACAACTTATAAGATGCAATAAAGATAAACATAAACCAAACGTTAAATTATCATAAACACGGCTAATACCTAAAGGTATTAGCCAATAACCATTGTAACGAATACAAATGTCATAGACGAACGATTAAAGTAAACTAACCAAGTTAATGAATGATACCAAAAACCGAATGTGTATTTAGAGTATAAGAATTTACAAGGGTTTTACTATGGATTGAAAGGCGTTGCAAGACCTTCGTAGCTTCTCTTTTCTTCTAAAAATCAGATCTGGTAGTTACTGCCTTTCTCTCAGTCTTCGGTATAAAAATTGCACACTAAATTCGTATTTAGGGCTCGGTATTTATAGCCTATGTAATTTGGTCGATACGCCGTATTAGAAGTAGTCAATACGGCGTATTAGGGTTTTCTTGGAGTGGAGACTATGATAAATATCTTCCAGAATCTTTTATGAACCTCCAGTGGATACGACGTATAGGTCTTCATTGATACGGTGTATTAGTCTTTATATCTTCGTGGTTTCTTGTGAAGTTCAGACGCATATACGCCGTATCTTCCTTGATGGATACGGCGTATTAGATGTAAGAACAATAGTTTCTTGATTTCTTCGTTTAAGCTCTAAAATGCGAGTCTTTTAGTTAAACTTCACCAATTGCTCGATATTTACTGCAAATAACAAATATAAGCAATTAAGTACCAATCCATGCATAAAATAATGTAAAATGAGCAATTTAGTTGGGATAAATGATGCTATAAAAGTGACGTTATTTGATTTCATCATGGTGCACTAGGGTTACAAAGTGTGTTTGACTGCTCGAGGTGATGTTTGAGGTAGGATTTAGGGGCGCGGTGAGTTGTGGTCTTCTTACGACCTCTCTCTCTCTCTCTCTCTCTCTCTCTCTCTCTCTCTCTCTCTCTCTCTCTCTCTCTCTCTCTCTTTCTTCTCTATTAGGAATCACTGTTGCTGACGTCATGAGTGTTGGTGATGGGGGTGTTGTATCGATTTCCATAACCATGGTGTTATGAGGATGGAAGTATCAAAAAAGGTAGAGTATGAAAGTGACCCTACGAATCAGTATTTCACGGGTCCCACTGGGTGTGCCACTGATCTTACAATGATTTGCACCTTCTTGATCAGAGCCTGTTCTTGGTAAACAGGCTTGGATACTTCAAAGTGCGGGGAGTAGATTTTAAATAAGACAAAAAATAATCACTTGGGTTAGCACAGAGCGTAGGGGTAGACCCTACGAACCGGCTCTGGCGTGAGAATCAGATATCATGGTTATGGTATATGTTTTAGAGAGAGAAAGTAGTAGGTGTGTAAGAACATACCTTAATTATGCAAATGAGGTGGCTATTTATAGGCAAACCCTAGGAATGCCCTAGAGTTTGCTACGTGTCTGATTCTGATTGGGTGGAGCGAAGCATGATCTCGTCAGCTAATAAGAGGATATCTGTCGATGCTCCGAGATCGTGCATATGTGCGGCGATTATGCACCAGCGAGAATAAAGGACAGCCGTTTGTCCTTTCGACTCTTTTAGAAGCTTGAGTTCCTTGGAGATTAGAGGCTCCATTTTGGATAGACTTCGTTGTGTGTTGGCGGATTCCCTTACGGTAGCCCTTAGTGGACTTAACGCCAATGGACACTTCGAAGTGTTATGTGTGATGCATCAGAGGCTAGGCTCCGGCCGTGAGATGGGTTACACCATCAGCAGGGTCCAGTCTTTAGCCTTCATGCCTGCAGGTTTGGCTACTGCCAAAGGCTCGTGAAGCTTCTTGTGATATAGATAGTCCTCGATCTGCATCATTTAGAACCCGAAATCATGACCATCAAACTTGTTGATCTTTATCTTACTGTCTGATGCCATTGTTTATCGTAACCTGGCTTAGATACCACTTTGTTATGGTATATCGCACCTGCAAACACCTCCGAACAAACAAAGAACACAAACAAGGCTTGCGGAAAGTAAAGAACACGAGATATAGCGTGGTATCTACGACTTAGGTAGTCGTAGGAATTCACGGGGTCAAACCAGAGAGATTTTATATTTTCGGTACGCACACACCATGAGATACAGTTTACAAACAATAATAACAATAATACTAATAATCAAGGCTGTCAAACTCGCGAGTTTACACGTAAGATCGTACGATCTTACGTGCCCACCTGATAAAATCGTGTAGGATCGGTGTAGGATCGCATCAGAGGTAGGATCGTAAGTAGGATCGTAAACTCGCACGTAAGATCGTAAGATCGCGTGTCGATACGAGTTTACCAAATTACCAATTTTTTTTAGAAGGCACTAAATTACCAATTTACTAACTTAATGACTTACATACTTACTAGCCCGTTACTTTTTTAGGCCCAAAAAGGAATAATACGAGTCCGCTGATCTCATTAACAAGTATTGACGTTTCATTTCCAGATTTTCTAATCAATAAACCTAATTATCTACTTTCTCCAGATTGAAATTACATGAAACAAATTAGGGTTCTTCTTCTCATGTTCTAGTTACCTGAAGCAAAAAAGTTTCTTACATGTAATTGTTGTTTTTTCTTTTACCTTTTCATAGTTTTAACTATTAACCTATAAGTTTTAATTTAGATAGAATGATTGTAGTGATACTAGTGATGTACTTTGTTTTGAGACGTTTATTACGCTTGATATGTATTTTTTATTCCGCTAAATCGTAAATGTGCCGATTGAAACTTGACTTTTTTGTGTTTTACTTTTACTTTGGTATTTTAAATTTGAACTTTGACATTTTCAAAAGGATATTATATAAATTTATCTTTGATGATGAGTAGAAATAAAAATAGTTTGACTCGTTTATCCGTTGCTTACAGAACATGATAAATTGGTAGGATCTTACGATCCCGATCCGATCTTACGATCTCGATCTTGCAAAGACAAAAACGATCCTAGTTAGGATCGCGATCTTGACAGCCTTGGTTAAAATTGATTCATTTGATCATTAAATTATTTTGGGTCTATAATTATCTGAGATAATTTATCTCAACTCTAGCTCTCTAATATATTATGACGATTAAAAGGAAATATTTTATCTTTATGTAAATTAGGAGATATGTTGAATACACAATCAAAGAAGGTTATATAAACAACGAAAATACATTTGAAAATTGAAGTTTCGTTGTCATTGCATCAGATTAACCCTGTGAGAAAACAAACTAGTTGGTCAATGAAGCACAATTGACCGAAGGCCTGGCGCATTCAACATTTCGACTAGCTTCCCAAGAATTATGATGGTGGGGCCATGCCTTTGCATTTCTCTTTTGTTGATCATGAAGCCAAGGGCAAATAAGTAACTACATCGGAATTATTTTTTTTCCAAACAATTTTTTTTATACTTGGCTTTTCGACTTCATATTGCTATCCTTTTATATAGCCCAGAATCGGCACAAGTAAACCTACGTGGCTAATGAGGGATAAATTTTCTCCCCATGGTTTTCCAATACTTTTTCTTTTTCGAAAAAACAGTTCGTCCAAAATCGTATGTCATGCATTTGCAACTTTGAAATTACATACACAATTTTTAAGAACTTTTGGATAGCCTGAAGTGAAACGACTGAAATATCATCTGCCGGGTAAAAATGTCGAATACGGTATTTCGGTCGTTACATCTTGACCCGGACGAAAAGTGAAACGAAAACTCCGTAATAAGTGTGTCGACATTTTCAAAACTATAATGTTGCGTTGATTTGAATAAACCACCAAGATACTCTTTGCAAATTACTCCTTTTTTAACAAGATTTTCTCTGCATTTCAAACATCCCTGCTCAAATATATACAAATAAAAATTGAGTTTTGTTTTCTTTTTCTTTATACGATAAATTTTCACACACGTATAATATCTATCTTATAATGTCTTACAGATTACAACGATAAATTTTCACACACGTACAATACCTATCTCATAATATCTTACAATACCTGCATTATAGATGATGAGCGATGCACATATCATTACACTAAAAGCCTTAGATTGTTTCTTAAGGTTTGATGAGAGTTCGTAACATATACTTCCGTTTTGCGATCATGTTGTTTTTATAAAGTATATTATATATATATATATATATATAATTGGATTTTCAAAAAAGTTGGAAGGTGAAATAAAGAGAAGACCCACTCAATATTTAGTAGGCTTTTGGTCCAAAAATATTTAGTAGTCTTTATTAGAGGGCCCATGGTGGATTAGAACCACATACACCAAACCAAACCAATGATAGACTTCTATACGTTAAAAACTTAATTCTACCTATGTTCTTGAACAATAGGTGTCGTGTCGAAACAAGGTTTAAGTGAATGTAAACGTACGATAATAAAGTCGTGGTTATATTTATGGTGCTTAAAATCTTGTTGATACCACGTTCTTGAACAAGGTGTCGTGTTGAAACAGGGTTTAAGTGAATATAAATGTACGATAATGAACTCGTGGTTATATTTATGGTGCTTAATATCTTGTTGATAGTTTGGTATCGCGCGTCTTCCATAAAAAACACTTTCTTCAATGGCGCGTCTTAATTATGGTTTTGATTTGATGTTGTCTCTGTTGGTTGTGGTGTGTCCAAAACTTGGTGAAGATAATAAATACCTAGCTAATTACCAATTAAGGTTACCGGATACCACTTGAAGTAGTGTAATCACTTTTCAAAGAAGATTATTTGACCTTATGCCTGGGTTACACGAATACTTCTTTGGGATAAAACCAAATGGTTGTTCTTCTTTTGGCACAAATCAATACCCTTCGCTTCTAAGTGTTTATGTTTTTTGTTGTATTTTTTATGCAATTGTGATCTCCTATTTATAGGAGATATACTCAAACCCTAGTCAATGGAATTATGAGATATTAATGGGCCCATTAATCTCTTTTATAATTAGTCTTTATAATTGTAAGAATTAATGGTTACATGACCAATTTAATCATGGTCATTAATGCAGTCAAACTTGCCACTTGAATATGTCAAAGTTGTTACAAGTTAATTGAATTCATTCCAGCGAGGTCAATCCTTTAGTGTCCTGAGCCATCAGCTAATTCATTGAAGAGTATACAAACTGAAGGTTCAATATCGAAAAGACTCACTAATGAGTTAACCCACTGAGGATACATCCCCTGATGGATTACTCCCTCATGGTATCCTTCAACTTACTACTCAGTGAGTACAAAGCTGAAGACATCAAACTGATGAATACCATTCAGTGAGTGAACTCACTGAACTTCATTAACGAGCTAAATTCCCTTTTAGCACTATCAGAGTCAGGGTGTTCAGTGACCTATGGGAGTACACTCCGTACCTTTAGTCTCATTACCCGATATAAACTAAACCCATAATTGAACAACATTTCCAACAATCCTCCCCAATTTAGTACAATTTCTTTGCATGAATATTAAACTTTAAACAAAACAAGTGCATAAACGAAAATATCCTAAGGATTGAATTGTCATCTTAGTACATTACACGTTCAAATATTCGAGAATCAGGGTGTTCTAAGAATTGAACCCTTCAACCCATTTGAATACCTGAAGATAAATTACACACAAGTTTTTAAACACTTAAAAACTCCTGACACTATACAAGCCATGTGTTCATATCCAATTCATAAATGTTGTAAGAGCCAAAGTCCATGCTCCTTGAAGAGGCAAAACCTCAACGTTTATATAGGTGGTTTCTCTTAATTCATGCTACTGCTAAGCACTTTTTCAAAGAATGTAACCATTGAGAAGTTAACACTTCATCCTCCTTTCAGCAGGTTCCAAGCACATCCTTAGGATGATATATAAATACATGCGCTTCAGTCCACTGAACATTCAGCTTGTCACATTGAACTCAGCTACCAAGTTTCCTCAGTATGAAGTTGGGTGTCTTAGCATTCAACGACTTAGTTTGACTTTAAACTCATCCCTTCAACAGACTTTAAAACCAAGTCTCTAGCTAGTCCGTTCGTCAAGTGATCAACTAAGTTTTGTTGAGACCTCACAAACTCTATAGATACCACCCCCATTCATGATAAGTTCAGGAATCATGCTATGCCTGACATTTAAGTGTCTAGACTTCCCATTGTACATTTGGCTATAAGCCCTTGCTAACATAGTAGCACTAGCACAACGAATAGAAATAAGTGCTATAGGTTTAGACCACAATGGAATCTCAAGCATCAGGTTTCTCAACCATTTAGCCTCCTTACCAGCAGCTCCTAAAGCCATAAAGTGAGATTCCATTATTGAGCTAGTGATGCAAGTTTGCTTCTTGGAAGCCTAAGAAATTGCACCTCCACTATGCAGGAATACTCAGCCACTAGTAGACGAATTATACTAAGTATTGCTGATCTAGCTTGCATCAGTGTATCCTTCTAAAACCAAAGGATAACCAGTATATGTCAAATTATAGTTCATGGTTTTCTTCAAGTACTTCAGTACCCTCTAAATTGGTTGCCAGTGCTGAGTACCAGGATTACTAGTATACATGCTTAGTTTAACCACTGCAAAAGCAATATCAGGCCTTGTACAAGCCATGGCATACATCAGGCAGCCAATTACCCTAGAACATACAAGTTGAGATACAGCTTGACCATTATTGGGCATCAGCTTCTCACTTGTATCCATAGGAGTACTCACTAGAGTGCAATCAAAGTAATTGAATTTCTTCAGTACCTTCTTGTTAGGTCTTGTTTATCTTGAATCATACATAATCAACCATGGAAGCTTGTAGAGAATAGTAGAGGAGGGAAAGTATTCCAAAATTCAAATGTTATAAAATGGAGGGAAAGGGAAAATATTTATTACAAGGCATCACCCTCTAATGATGATTAGAGGGGTATTTATAGGAGAAGGAAGGAGCCTTCCCTTCCTTTATTTTTCACTTCTAGTCCCTAATCTTTGGTAATTATGTTATTTCTTTCTTTTAGCATAATATACCTTATTACAAGCTACTTTATTCTAAACAAAATAAAGACTATTAACTAAATATAACTAAACCACATAATCGACACTTTTTATGAACCTAACATTCTCCCCCTAAGGGTCGATTATTCTGGGCGTTCTCTTCGAGATCCAAGTGGTCTTCCATTCACATACATCTCCCATCTTCTCATTTGATTACGATACTTCAATCTTACTTCAATCTCTTCTTCAAACAATTTCAGATACTCAACTTCATCATCGGTGAGTTTTCTTTGTTCATATCCAAACTTAACATTATTATTGTAACTCTTTAATCCTTCTAATACTCTGTTTAGCGTTGCATCACAAAACTTATGAATCTCTAAATGTCTCATCACCCTTTTCTCTTTCTTGCTATTCTTGTATATGATTCCATGCACGGGCTCATAGATGATGGAGAACATTTTGTGCTTTTCAACTCATGGGAAAGATATTGTTGGTGTAGTGAGGTTAACTTTCTATTGATAACTTTCAATTCTAAGCTAAAAATCATGCACTCTTTCCCATATCACTGAACTTCTGATGAATACTGATAAAGACCATAGCAACCTTGTTTCTGCATAGTCAGGAACCTTGCCATTCATAATCAGCAAATACATATCCTTAAAATCATTCTTATTGAGATTCTTGTAATCAGGCTCGGATCAACACAATGCACTCATTAGCTCTTCTTGCAACTATCTCTGTGACAAAATTATGTTCATGACCTAATTCCTAGTATGTCTTGATGACTTGAATGATCTTTGAATTTGAATAAATCTCTTGCTTTGGTTTTCTAGGCTCTTTCTATTTCTTTATGTAGAAGATCTTCGCATGAGGATTCTTCCAATGTTCAACACCATATCGAGCATAAGGATTAAATTTCTTAACACACTTATTCACCCATCTAGAAGTTCGTTCTTCAATATCATCATCATTGAAAATAACTGCAGGAAACTTGTGAAATGACAATACTATCTTCTTGGGCCATGAACTTCCTTTCTTCAGATACAAAAGATCTTGATTTATTAGAGATAGTGTTGGAGCTTCAGGATATCTTTGACAGCTTTGAACTAGAGGTATGGTCTTTCGTGGATGTGGAGAAGCAAGAATTTCCTTTCTACTTTCCCAAACAATGTCGCTTTTCAAGAAATTCTTCATCTGATCAATATGATATTGATGCTCATCTCCTGAAGTACATCTTTATCTCAACATCTCATTAACCATTTTCTTTAACTTTGTTTCATCAATAGTCAGTGATACCTCTTCCATAATATCTTGTGACACTTGCTTCTTCGGTATTTCATCATCATCTGAAGCATAAGAATCAGTCTAAAAATCATAATCATCTACTTGCTCTTGATTATCTGAAGTTGATAGACCTCGTTCCTCTTCATTCACTTGTCTAGACAATGACTCTCCAGACACATATGCTTCGTACTCAGATGTCTTCAGGGTGAGCATCATCATGAGGATCGTCCTAGTCTCTTGGGTGAACGGCAGAAGGTCTACATGTAGTTTGTGGTACCTAAAGATTCTCAAACTTCATCTGGAGTGCAAGCCATATTGCTATATCTTGTTGCTGCAACTAAGGATCGTTTTTCATGGAAATATACAGTTGATATTGTTGTTCTGGAACAGAGAGTGTTTGTGATTGAGCTGGATGAACATGAAGGATGTGACCAGACATATAACTTCGTACTGACACATCAACTTGAGATGGAATGTGATGGCCAATTGCTTCTGAATTTGTGAGGAGATTTCAGCTTGTATATTCCTACGCTCTTGTAAAATAGCTTTAGCAATCATTCGTTCCATCTCTTCCTTAGTATTTTGTCTTTCCATAATCAGCCCTTCCGCAACATACACTGGAACTTGATCTCTAACCTGCTCAGGAACTTGCTTTTTCATCTGCTCCTTAATATGCGTATCTACCATGGTGGGTAATGATTCGACCATTACTTCTTGGAGGTGATCAGCAAGCGTATCAAATGACTTCCTTGACAAAAATCTCTCTTTGAGATTTCTAAACAAATATGTATAACGTCCCTGTAACTCCTGAAAGAAATTCTTGTATCGTTTGAACCGAGCAGGTTTGGCTTTAAATAATGATAGAAGTCAATTTGTTTTGGACAATTTGGTGTTGGGAGATCTTGATGATGATGTTGTTTGAGTATCAATTACCGTCAATTCCTGGAGTTTCTCAGTATTCGAAGATACAAGATTAGTATGAGTCCTAGGAGATCTAATTGGTGTGGGTAATGGTGTACTCCTAGACTCCTTTACAATCTTCCCTTTCTCCCTTTGCTTTAACTCATACACTTCATTAGTTATTTCCTCTTCCTCTTCATTAACATTGACAGGTATGACAACATTAGTAATTTCCACCTCTTCATCATTAGTGATCTCTACCTCCGAACTTTGCTTATCACTCTTGGGCTCTAACCTAGTGCCGAGAATCTGTGGTTCATCATTCCTAGAAGGTAAACTATCATCAATAACATTCTCAGATCCTTCTATCATCTTTTCAATCTCTTCAGACGCCAAGTGCTTGTTGACCAGTTCCACATTTTCTTTAGCTTCTTGCTCTTCTCGATTTTTGTGCTCAGCAAAACTTACTTGTAATGTATCTAGTAAGATCATCTCATCTGCTTTATCAACAGTTGGCACTGGAGCTGGTGGAGTTAGACGTGTAGATTTCCTTTTAGGAAGACAAAAACAAATCATAGTAGATCGTTTTGGAGCACTTGACTTTCTTGTATCCTTTTTAGGGGTAGGTGACCTAGGGGCGCTAAGTGTCCTATGTGTTCCTTGGGTAGACTCAGTCGGTTGTGACTGAGTCAGAGGAATATCTAACCCAAACACCTCTACATACATCTTATAATGCTCCGTGTGTTTCATCTCTTCAGTGATCATCCAATCTAGAATTTGCATGCCAAATTTATCTTTGTGTCTCCCTGAATTAAAGATATTTTT
>BQNB010037890.1:4743-49134 GCA_026074375.1 Tanacetum coccineum | reverse complement strand
TTGTATTGCATACCGAAAAAGGTAGAGAGGACAATTATAATCATTGTTATATCAAATAAACTTTAAAACCCCATAAAACTATTTACTACAAATCAATTTCTTGAGAATTAGGGTTTTAGGGTTTCTTCAAAAACCTTGTAAATCCTAGATCGAGAGCCCCATGGCTCTGATACCAATTGTGGAAACCTAAAAACTTGATAGGTTTTTTGATCGTTTAAGCACAGGTTGTTTAGACCTTTATCTAGGATAATATCAATGTTCATAAGTTATAAAACAAAGCGAAATAAGAACAAAGATATTCAACAAGGTTTACCATTCATACGTTTCCTCCAAGCCCTAATTCTAGACGATCAACTCTAGAACGGTTACAATCTAACAGGGATCAAAGATCCTTGGGGCTACACCAACTACATCTTTTTGTGTACACACACACACTTTTGTGGATGCTAAAACCTATGACCTAATGTCTCTTTATATACTAGAGATATTTAGGTTTACAAAGGAAATCATAATTAAATTAGGAAACTATTAAAGTATCATCAATCAACATTAATTCTTTCCTATCAATAATTAATGCTATTTAATAGCATTAATAACTTGATCTTTATCTTTTTAATCAAGTCATCAATGTTGATCTTGTTTCCTTCTTTAAGGAGATCTTCTAAAATCTTCATCTTTTGTAGAATTCCTCCTTTACGTTTAAGTCCTTTTGTTTCATTCTTTTATTCATTTTGTCTCATCAAATCAAGAATCCTAACATTAAGTTGCCATGACGCATAGAATAAAGCACAGACTAGAATAGAGACTAGTAGAGAAGAAGAGAAAGATTTATGGAATGTGTTCCATCATTCTTAGACCTAGACAAAGACAATTTAACGATTCGCGGTTGAGGGGTAAAGAAAGAATGTCGATGATGTTATCTTCAGACGCGACCTATTCGAATGGAGATATTTCCATTTGAACATTGTCCCGAAGGAAATAGTAAAATACGAATTTTAGGGAAAAAAAGAAATAAAAGCCTAATTAAACTAGGACTCTAATTAGGAATTATCTAGAATTAGTTTAGGGGCTTATAAATACAAAAAAATAAAATCCCTAACCCCCCTAGTGTATCTACTTGCTTAGTGTGCATTCCTAATGAAATATAAAGTCTATCGATGTAGACTATCATTAGGCATATTTAAGAAGAGGCATTTAATCAAATTAGAGAATGAATATGAGACTATCACTAGTGGTGCTCAATTCAGGCTAAACATGACCATTTTTACGGGTTATACCATGAACCCAACTTCACTCTTGGAAGCAATTCAACCGTTAGGTCAAATTGAATTTCTAGTGCTATAGATTCTCTAGTAGTCATTCTCATGCTAGACAAATTAGAATTCCTATATTTTCCTAATGAGGTGTAGCAAAGATAAAATTTGTATTATCTTTTCTTAGAGGGCCTAACATGACTCAACTAACATGCTTTAATTCTGGTTCACATAATCCTAATCAAGATGTGTGGAATTCTACGGTTGAATGAGAGAGAAAGCAAATTGTTATAGGTATAAGAGAGAATGAGTCATCTAGGACCTAGGAGTATGCTAAAGAGTGACAATGTGTAATGCTCTATAATGAGAGTGTTAAAAGAATACACCTTTGCATGTCTTTTATGAAAGAAATCCAATTAAGGTTATTTACCTTAATAGATCTTGTGAATGTTTCTTTGTATAAATAATGATGATTTACTAAAGGATAGTTACATGTATGTTGGACTTTTAAGAAAGTGATTCATAAGAGGAAGATGTTTTAAATCTAATGCCATAGGGCGGATTTACCCAAACTAAAGATAATTCTAAGACAAAGGATCCATCGATCCGTGGAGGTGCCAAATTTGAACAAGGATCATTTTCTTATTGTTTGGGAGATGGTGTTGACATTAGGTTATTAGGAGAATCTTATATAAGTTATGAGAGTTCTCAATTTGAGTTTTCGGAAATGACATCCAAGTCTTGCTCATCAAGTTGGAGTACTTATGAGTTTCCTGATGGAAATTTATAAGTCGTCAATCCTACTCAGAGTGTGTTAAGTTTAGCATGTATAATTTGACCATAGCTAATAACACAACATTTGAACACTTTAGACTCAATGAGACATCTTCATTGCAAGTGTGAGTTGCAATTTGATGACTAATCTTGTTGTCTTACAATCGACTTCGTGATTTCATGTAATAACTGAGGATGGTTAAACATTTAGACTTGGAAAAATATCTATGTTCATTTGATTGATATTTCCGTGATCTAGATAAATCATAGTCTCGATTTCATGTTCATATTCCAATTTTGTCATTAGATTTGAATAATAATCATCTTCATATTCAAAATCCTCTTACGATCACTTATTGAAAGAAAGCACGATAATGGTTTGTGGAATATGTTCAATTCTTCCTAATCCTAACCTTAGATGATTAAAGGGTTCTAATTTGGTGAGGAAGAAATATTATGCTTATTTGGTAAAGTAAAAGAGAGTTTTGATAAGAAGATAGTTTGAGTTTTGAGTTGTGCTTTTGAATTGTTTGAGCAAAGTTACATATGTTGTGCCTTTTCTCATGTTTGGCTTTTCGGAAACAACTACTTTACCAATTGCATTGCAAGGTAAATTACTTGAGTATTTCGGATGAAATATTCAAGTCGTCAATCCTACTTCATTGTGTATTTTATGCATATATTTTCCAAATATTTGGAACACAACTATTGGACAAGTAGACTCAATATGACATCATCTACACAAGTGTGAGTTATGATCTGATGCATATTCTTATCGTCTTGGAAGAGATGTCATCATTTTCATATCAATCGAGTTTGATTGAGTATGTTAGGTTTAAGATAATATCTCTTATTATATTTTGATATAATCTTAAAGCTAGACAAATAACAACTTAAATTCTTGTGCCATTACACAAAACTTGTCAATTAGATTCGATAATAACATCAATCATAGTTTGAATAATGAGTTGATATATATTCGAAATCTTTCTTGACCCTCACGAACACTCTTTTAAAAGAAGACAAATAAAGATTTTCATAGTGTGTTCCACTAATCCTAAGACTAGTTGTAAGTGTGAGGTTGATGAATAATGACACTATAATTTCTAACTTCAATATTAGTAATATATTTTTGCGTGTGCTAAAACTATTTGATTTGTTATGCATAGTATGCATAGTTTTGACGATTTTTATTAATATATGAATGAAAGAAAAAAAAAATTTTTCTAACCATTTTAATACAACACACATCTTTTGTAAAACACTATATGTTTATAAAAAGAATATAATTATGTGTGTGTGTTAGAACAATGCAAGCACACGCAAAGTTTAAAAATATGTTTTCTTTTACTTAATTACCAATGTATTAATACAATCTTTTATTTTGTTTAACCAACCCGAGATCAAACAACGCAAGATGATGAAAATATTTAGACATTTTGTTGGAAGAGAGATAATGTGTTGGAAATATTTTAATGATGGGTTTTAACATATGATCTTAGGACATTATTTTTCCACACACTTGACAAACAATTAAACTCTCATTCCTAAGTGGGTTACCACACTCAAAATGATCTACAAGATGTTCATGTAACACTTGTAAATATAGTGATCTATGCCTATATGCAATGCACAAACAATTTTGCAAATTAACGCAAGAAATCTAACGTAATTTGATTCGTCAATAGTATATATATAATAATATAGGAAAATAATCAACCAATTACCTTTATCCAAGGATTGGTTAAGAATTCTCAAATTAAAATATATATTTAACCGGAAGTTTGATTTCCCGGGTCGTTATGTCCCAACGAGGTGTGCAATTGAAAATCGAATGACGGATTGATGATTGATGTTTGAATATGACAAGGTTATGATTGGTTTTCTATTTCTACAAGTTAAATATGCAAAAACGATTAAATAAAACCTAAAAACGAAAGCTATAGTACTTAAAACCTGAAACGGGTACGAAAAACGAGGGTCAAAAACCTAAATTACACAATTTTAATCCGAGAACAATTTTTAAACTCAAAATAGATTCTACTTGACTAAAAACGAAGTTTAAAAAAAACTAGATCGAAAACGGAGTTAGGTAAGACCAAAAACGGGGACGAATCCCGTTCTTTAAAAAATAAATTTTTGAAAAAATGACCCTACGAAATCTTTAACAATTTTCCTAGAAACTATATGAAAAAAAGAAAGTTTTTAAAAAAAGGTTTATATTTTTCTGACTTTTATTTTATTTTTTATGAATTTTTTAAGATTTTAAAGAAAATAAATTATAAAAAATACTAAATGAATTTATAAAAAATCCAAAAAATTACAGAAATCAGATTAAGTGATGGGGAATCCTAGAAAAATAAAAGGGATGAACCAGCTTATCCCAATAAGCTGGTAATAAGCCAAAACAGCTTATGGGCTTAATGGGCTGAAAAAGCCTTAAGTACCAAAGCGCCCAAAGGTCTAACAGAAAAGACCCAAGGGCGCAGCGGTAGTGTGTGTTATGTATGAAGGGTTGAGGGAGGTGAGGTCCTGAGTTCGAGCCTCAGCTCCTTGGGACTTCCCTCCTTCCCCTTTTTATTTTTTTTTCAAATTTTTTTTTACAAAGTTAAAAAGCACATAAAATTAAGCATTTTTTATAACTACGACTTTTTATGAAAAGCACTAATAAGCTAGGAAAAAGCACTTGAATCTGACAGAATAAGCTTAAAAAGGGAAAATGGCTTGTTGCCCTTTTTCTTTTGGCTTAACTAACTAAATAAGCTATAAAAAGGACAAATAAGCTAATCCAAGGCTTAACTAACTTAAATAAGCTAATGCAGGTTCAAAATAAGCCTAAAGAAAGAAAATTAAGCTTATAAAAGCTTAATAAGCTAACTGACATAAAAAAAAGGTAAAACAGACAAAAGGCCTTCTTTGAGCTTAAAAATAAGCCACCTAGATAGTGAATTAAGACTTGGGCTTCTAGGGGCTTGTAAAATGGCTTATTAACTACCTAGAAAAGCAAAAGACTCAAGCTATCTAATACAAATAAGCCTAGAAAAACTGTCTTGAAAAATGGCTTTTGCACCAGGGGAGGGGTTTTCTTTTGAAAAGAGCTTATTGCAGGCTTAAGTTTAGGTATCTTAATAAGCTCAAAACTTAAAAATAAGTTTAAACAGATTAAGCTTGGTACTTAATGTACTTATGCTTGCATTTTTAGAATCTAAAGCTTTCTATAACCTATCTAATTTAGCTTAAGAAAATGACTCTTTAAAATTTCTAGGTTATTTTGACAGAAAATGTTGAACCACAAATAACACTTGCAGGGACTCTTAGCCTATAACTAATACACAATAACACTCAAAATCTATACTAAAACAGGTACTAAAAGCTACTTTAAAATAACAATAAAAATAAGCAAACTAAACAATTAAAATTCAACCAGACTTGAACCAAAGCTAAATTACACTTAACTTTTGATATTTTACAAATAAAAACTTATTTAAAACAAGTTTATTAGACCTTAAATTAAGCTAGATACATCAGACTTATGTAACCCAACCCATGTCATAAAACCAAATTGAGCCCCCATTTAACTCTTTGACCAAACTCCCCTTTTGCTAATCTGAATTTGGATCTTTAATCTGTTTTAGGGTATTTTAAGCCAAGGGTTTTACAAAACAAACACTCATACATCGATAATAAGCATAAATAAGCATATTGAAAAAGAAAATACGCACAAATAAGCTGAAAATAAGCTAATGCAGAAAATTAAGCTTAAATGAAAGAAAAAGGACTTACCAAAGCCTTATCTCTAAACAAGGCTATCAATGCTCAAGTAGAGCTTAATCCAAATCAAAGCTCTATGCTATGTGTTATAACAAGCTAGTGACTCCAAACGCCCATCCATATTCCGAATATCATCCAAATAATAAGCTGAGGTATTTTTTTGGTATTTTTTGATGTTTTTTACTAATTAACTTTTTTTTCTTTTACTAATAAAAGTCAGCTTATAAATAGGCAAAAGTGAAAGCTTTTTGAACACATTGAGCACTAATCAACAACATAAACTTGAATTTAAAAACTTGGGTCTTTAACATAATTCTCAAAACTTCCATTAAACTTTACAAGTGTACAATGCAGGAAAAAAAATAGGTACAATAAGCTGAAAAAGACTTAATTTAAATTGAAAAATAAGACTAATAAGGCTCCTCCCGTAGATGCTCCAATGAGGTCCTATATACATCCTAATTCTTTATAAGCTGGTCTTTGTGATTGTGCTTTCTTTGTGAGGGCTTCAGAGGTTGTTTTAGTTGTGGTGAGATGAATAACAAAAGCCATCCCAGCAGTTCAAATTCACTTGTGCTTATTTTGGGTCAATCTAAGCATCGAATTAAGCTAGGGAGTGTGGGAATTTGCCAACGTGGCAACCTTTTAGGGCTTGGGGGTTTAGTGGGGTGAGGGGTGAGGTTATATCCAAGTTAATTGGTTCAGGTAAAGAGGGTGGAGAACACCCGTGACTTGTGGTGGTTTAAAAAATGGCGGGAAATTTTGTTTAGGGTAACAGGAAAAGTTTTGGGAGTGATAATTGTCCACTCATGATATATATGTTTTTTGCAGCCATGGTCCATGTGTTGTTAAGAGTTTTTAGGACGTGGCACTTTAACCCTTAAGAGTTTAGTCCCCTTTTGCCAAAGTCAATTCCTGTGGTCTTTTATCTCTTTTAACAACTTATGGGGATTTTGGAAATTGTGATCCTCATTTTGATCTTTTCTGCTTCATTCTCAGAGTAGACTTTGATTTTGTCGGGTGACTTTGATTTGACTGTTTGACTTTTGCTATCGATTTCTTTTTCTTCTTTTCACGCTCTTTTCATTCTCGTACTTGGCTTTGTCGTTTTTAGCTTTCTTTTTGTCCTTTTCTTGAATATGCGTTTCCTGCACAATTCAAATGCATAACATACAAAGACAATGTATTTTTGGTATGTTTTTAGTCATTTAAGTCCGTTTTTAATGAAAAATGGTATGCGTAATTAAGCACATACCAAAATCCCCCATACTAAGATATTGTCGTGTCCTCACGCAATATTATGAAGTAAACACTTAAGAAAACTAAGAATCTCAATCCCCCTCGACTAATAACCTCGAAAAGTAGCTAAGTGTTTGTCAAGGGGAACTAAAGAATCAATAGCTTCGACAAGTCCCGTTTCCACCATTTTTATATTTACATTAACTATCCTTAGTATTTTTGTATTTTTCTTTTCCTTTTCTAAACTACCTGTTTGACTTCCTTTATTTTATCAACACTGGGATCATAGAATGAGAAGCGCCCATAGAGTAGTCTATGGATGTCCTTACGGATAAATTCATCGTCCCTGATTTTTCACTAGTCCCAAGCTAAGTGTAAAAATGAAATCACTGTTAAACTAATGATTACTAAGTATATGGAATATTACACAATGGCTCCTATTGGAATTGAATACGTTTTTGCTCGACCTCTTACTGCTCTTTCTCTCCTTTGAAAATTTACTTTTATGGTTTAGGTATCGAGAATATGATTTAGCACACTTAAAACTCATTTTTGAGTTTTGTATTTATAGGGTCTGGAAGTCGGTTCGATACGGCGTATCCAAGAGTGGCAGCAATCAAACATGTCTCATCTAACTCACCACGTGCACCTTCCTAATATTTTTTTTATTTGTTTTCCTCGAACCACATATACTCCCATGGACCATTTTACGAAAGTAATTAGGGATTTCTTGGGGTAGGACACGAGCTTGATATCTTCAGAATATTTTTATGATTCCTTATCTTGAATACTGCGTATTAAGTTATATGGAGTAGGCGTATTGATCTTTATTCCCGTGTGGTCTTTGGTGAGTGCAGGCACAGAAACACTGTATCTTCCTTGATGGATACGGCGTATTGGTCTTCAGAATAGTAATCTTCAAAATATCTTCATTTAAGCACCAGAATGCGTGCCTTTTGCTAACTTTCAACCAATTACTCCATAATTACTGCAGTTCTCAAATATAAATGATTAAGTAACAATTTTTTGCAATAACTATACAAAATGGGTTAATAACATGGGATAAATGATGCTATAAAATAGACGTTATTTGATATTTCAGTTGCCATTATCAAACCATCTTTTTCCTTGATCAACCATTAGGTCTCGAAATGATGTACATGCCAAGTTCTAAAGTCTACAATACTACCGGCACACTCAATATTTTGGTGGATTTTTGTATAATGAGATGAAAATGGAACCTCAGGCTTAAACCTCACCAAATAGTAATAAAGGTTAATGTGCATTCGCAAAGATTAATTCTAGTTTAGTAAGAAAAACATGTCAAAATTTTTAAAATTTGCACCATTTTTCAAAGAAAACTAGAAAATCGAAGGCAAGAATAGGTCAAGTGATAATTCTACTCCACATCCTACCACATGTTTTGTACAAGTCCTATTGTTACATTAAGAAAGAAATTGTCACACCTCTAGAATTTCTGGTTCAATATTTTTAAACTTTCAACAATTATTTTTGATCTTATATCGTTACGATAAAAAAAAAAATTTTTAAAAACAAAAAACTCATTTTGAACTGGGGGTTTATCCGGGATGTAAACCGCGTAAATCTGAAAAACGTCATCGGACGCATTCCGACATCGGATATTCATTATTTTAGATATTATATGAGTTATTTTATCTTTTCTAAGTGTTTCGTAGTTTACGATCACTCCCGGTATTTATTTTTACGCTTTAACGTTTAAATTGTGTTTTTTCGCGTTTTTGACCTAACGGAACCCCGAAAACTCGAAATCTTTTTGTGTAAACTTTAGTTATTGTCCATCTCACCCCCTTCCTTGGCCTACATCGGACGAACCACAAGGACCATGAGGTCCTTGGTTCACTCTTTTTGCTAGTCACCCATTCCTAGTTCCAAAAATATCCTAAACCCTAGTTCACACACTATATAAACCTCACTTTGCAAGACTTAGGTCATTTCATACATTCCTTGCCTCACCAAAAACATTTTCTCTCCCTCTCTTGCTCTCCTTGCCCACGGCACACACTAACACACGCAATCCATACTTTTGATTTCTACCAAGATTCACACATTCCATACTTTATTTTATCAAGATCCAAGGTTATTCCAAGAAGGTTTTCTTTTGATTTCAAGTATTTTCAAGATCTACAAATTAGGGTTTGGTTATTATTTGGGGTTTTTCAAGATCTATTAATTTTGGGTATAGATCTTGTGTTATTACTTCTTGTTCTTCATTCTTGTAAGTATCTTGAATCTTTCTTTGTGGTTTTCATACATTCTTCTTATATGTTCAAAGATCCATACATCCATATGTTGTGTTTTAATTTTTGAAAGATTTTAAAGACAAAATTTCATAAATAATGATACTACTTTATTTTACTAGTTAAATATTATGTTCTTAGTGAAATGAGAATTGATGAGTGTTGCAACAATAGAAATGAAGGGATTAGGTTAGATTTAGGTGTGATTTTGTTATGGATTAGTTGTGAATGAAGATTAGGCTAGATTATGCACTATTGTAAAGTTTCGGTGGATTTTGGTTGTGTTTTTGGCAAAAAGTGCTTGTTGTCCAGAATTTGTTTTGAGGTTTTGGTTGACCTAAAAATGTTTTCATTGGGCGTAAAAGTAGTTTTTGAAGAGCTCATTTCGAATAGATAGTTTTCGTATATCGCACATTAAAATTGGATTTAAAACGACCAAGTTATAGCCAAATAAAACTTAAAACATTTTTTGACAAAACCGGATGAATAGTGTGCTGATGTGAATAGTAAAATGAGTTTTCGAACACTTTTAGACGTTTTTAGACTTTCTAAACACTAGCAAAACATATAGTAACACATACCTATTGATTAGTATCATTTAAAGACGCCGTTAACATATTTTGGGGAAAGCGAGAAAGTTACTAAAAATAGTAAGTTTAGTAAGAATTTAGCGAAACGAACATAGAAGTTAAGCGATTAAGGCTCGTTAGTGCATTTTGAATTATGGAAACTTAATAAATGTAGGGGACGGTATTAACGTCCCGAAACTAAAAACTTTCCTAAATTAGAAACTTTCTAAAAATAATAATTTTTGGATTAAACGCCAAAACTTACCGAAGAACTATATGATTTCATTTCATCATGTTTTGTTAAACAAACTAAAGCAAACACACAAGGATGTATTTTGGTGATGAACATATTGTGCAATTCTTGGCATACTTTCCGTGTTTCTGAGACGCATTATTATTCTAGGTCGCGGCTAGATTTCTATATCATCTTTTACTTGCGTGATTATCATTTGCTCATTTTGCTAAGGTGAGTTCATAGCCCCATGTTTTACTACTTTTACTTTACTATTTTGGGGTGAGAAACATTGCTTGTTTTCAAACTATAGACACAGTTACTTTACGTTTCCTTTTCCTGATTACGTGTTGCCTAAGTAGCGAATAGACCACTAATGCCTTGAATTATCATGAACCGTCAATTGCTTAACCCGACCGGAAACTGAATTAAGTGAGCGCGAATGTTGTAAATAGATCTATTGGGAGTAATTATCCCTATCCGGGTAAGTAGCGCTTACTAGATTCGGAGGTCCCGAACAAACGGATATATACCATGTCGGAATGTCAATAGGTGATCTTGGTCAGATACCTTTAGGGCGTGGAATACTATTTGGCATATAAAATGCTTCCTTTTAAATTGAGCTTCGGTGTCATGAGCTTAGTGCAACAGTAAATACATTCTTTTTATGTGAAGTTGTATCTGTTATAACTGTCACGTGCGTATTGTGAACTTGTGGTCCACTTTTAATATTAAATTCAAACCTATGAATTCACTCAACTTTATGTTGACCGTTTTAGCATGTTTTTCTCGGATGCTTAGTTGTGGATGTCTTTGCTTGCTATTTGATGTCGCTATGCATTGGGCCGATTTTCAAGAAATGCTATTATCTACTGATTAAACATCGTTGTCAAATTTTTAAAAAAAACTATGTAATTGCTTCCTGCATATTATATCTTTAAACATATGTCCAAAACTTTAAACTATTTAATAATGCAATGATGTTGGATATTTCAAACGTACCCTTAGAGGTCGTTCATTGTATCTTGTGTGATTTTGTATTATTCCCCCCACTTCACGACCCCCGACATGTGTTCCGACTAACCATAACCGTTTTAGGGGTGGTGACAGATTGGTATCCAGAGTCCAAGGGTATAGAGAACCATGAAGTAAACTAGGTCTTGGTCTATAACTAGTAGGATCCTACGTGCCTTACCTGCTTTCTATAAACATTGAAAAAGGTAAATAGGCGTTTAATAATATATAAGTAAACTGATTATATATATCCAATTGCCATAATTAGGTTTTTTTATCATTTGTTGCCAATACATATTTCGTCATCGTAACTGAATTTCTTGGCTTGGCTTGCAGCGTAGCATGGTTTCATATAAAGCGATTTATATAAACATGTGCTTGAGCAGTCATGGTTGCTGCTTGTTATTTCTATTTGTTTGATACATCCATGAGAGAGTGTGGGTTATCTCATGCCCCACGAGTGATTCTCTTTGGTGCTATTCCTGCTATTATCCCTGATATCCCTGAGATTCCTATTGTTCCACCTGACCCTATAGTTAAAAACCGGACTGTGGGGACAGTTTCAGTCATCTCACCTGTCACGGTACTTGATTTAGTGGATTATACATCGTTCTCTGAATCTGACCATCGAAGGATTCTTAACCTCCCGTACCAATTACCATGGGTTTCACCCTTTTTGTTTCGATGAACACGTGAGGCGGACGTGAGCCTCTGAGCAGTCTAGTCCCTATCGTCATCTCATGATACTCTTTCACCATTATCAGAGTTTCCCCTTGCACCTGTTGTTGACCCACCCGAGATTCATCGACGGCCAGCAATTCTTGTCTGACTCGGTGAGGCTATTCCCTTCGGTCGACTTTATCGCACCCACACATCAATGGGACCGCGTAAGATGTTGACTGAGAGGAAGAGAGTTTATAACACATTCAGCTCGTAGACTGTGCCTGGAAGACGGTATCTCATCATTCATCGGATCGTTATTCTTCACCAGAACTCATCTTCTTCTAGTGCAAACATAAAAAAACAAAGACAAAGGACAGACCGAAAATATCATACAAGAAACAACAGACCAGTAAAAACCCCAAAATATAAACACAAAAGAACAACAAAACGCAAACCTCGACAAATAGAAAAATAAAAAAAAATGACAAAAAAAACAAAAAAAAAACCAACTACAAAAATAAAAAACCAGCACCCACACACAAGCACAGCACAAATCACAAGATACATGCAATGCTCCACCCCAGCCACCCACCTCCACGGATTTCCCGACCAAACCATATCCCCTACCCCACATGTCACCCACACCACACCACAACACCACGCCGATCTAAAGCATTAGCGTATGCGGCGGTGGGGGCAGGGATGAGTATGCAATCCGGGGGGAGGGGCTGACGAGAGTTCCGGGGGTTTAGGGGGGGGGGTGGTAGGAGTCGGGTAGGTAGGTTTGGGCGGTTTTTGCGGTGGTGGCAGGGGGTTTGTGGTGGTGGTAGTTGGTCATGGTGGGGTGTAGTCGGTCGTTGAGTAAGAGTGCAGCTAGTGGGCTATAGGATTAACAAACATTATGGCGTCATCAGTATAGAATGTTCACTTGGAGGGGTCTAATATGAACCTTTAAGGTGCGAGTTGTCTGTGAATGTTAGTACAGCAAAATAGAAATATAAAAAAACAGTGATGACAAAAATAAAAATAACACAAACGTCGTTTGATGAGTGGTGATGAGTACTAGTGATTATGATTTTAGTTTGGTAGGTTGGGATTAGGTGAGAATATTATGTTAGTGAACCTTATGTGTCGGTGAGAGAGTGGTAAAATTTTAATTATCCAGATTAACTATTTATCTTTTGGCCGACTTAACCTAAAAACAACACTTTAACGAGCAGTGTACCTGTCAAGATGTAGCTTCATTGGTAAATAGGGGGGTGACCGATCACTAAGAGCGAGAGCGTTAATATCTAATTTATCAGTATTTTAGTTATCCTAATTTATGCAAATCCTAAGCTAATGATAAGGGGTTCAGCCTGAAGACCTGCACAAGTTTGGGTATCTAAGCAAAGGTTTTGATGACAAGTAAAGCATTAAACACACACAAGAAGATTAACAAACGATAGAGAAGCGGTCAAGTACTAATATAAAGAAAACATATCAACCATGAATAAATCCGATAAAATGCAGGTTGTTATTAAGATTCAATGAAAATCTTATCCTCCAAAGCGGCACATCAACTTAAGACTTAGGCGGTATTCATCAAAGACCAAGACACGACAATCCTATCACAATTACTTTCCCGCATAAGCATCCATATAGTCTAAATCTAAACTATCATAAGGAAATAAAGCAGTAGTGAATCCTGAAAATACCCTAGCCCAACATGACTTTACCCACTTATGCTTGATTTAGTTTTATAACACTGGTAGTCCACCACCAAATCAATTAACCAATTAATTAAGAACACATATTGGTTGAACAAATTATCGGGTCACCTCCGTCCCCTAGTCAATACGGCGTATCTGATGGAGATCCCAAATTTTAGTAGTTTTGAATGTTGAACCATTATAAATAAATGACCATAAATTGTCAATACTTCTGCGTGTAATTCGCATCAATCATCAATAAGTGCCTTCCAACTTTCCCATATAGTGAATTCATGACTACGATTTTCATTAATTGTAAGATCACTGAATATTGACCGCATTAAATGCATGATCTTTGACTGTTGACCGTGGTTATCTGTGAAGTGTCGGCACGGATACGCCGTATCTTCTTTGCTGGATATAAAACTTATTGGTCTCTATCTTCGTTAACGAAAGTGTTATATATGTCGTATCGTTGATGCGGATACGGCATATTCTTGAAAGTCAGGCAATGGTCTTTTAGTTAATCAAGTCTTGGATACGGTGTATGCTTCTAGAATGATACGCCGTATAGGATGTTAGAATTAGTAGAATTTCCTGAACTCTTCGTTTATGCTCCAAATGCGTGTCCATATCAAAAAACTTCCACAATATGCTACCATAATTATCTTGCATATACCCAATATAAGCAATATAATACCAATTTCTTTGCAATAATTATATAAAATTGGTATTTCATTTGGGATAAATGATGCTATAAAATAGACGTTATTTGATGTCATCAAATATTCCCCCACATGCATCCTACTTGTCCTCAAGTAGACTTTAAAAAAGTTTTTGAAAATATATCCTAACCGAGGTTAAGGATTTTTCCGTTAAGCACTTTTTCTTGTTCGAACTACCTGTACAAAACCAAGCTCCTCACGAAATATGGAAATGAAATCACTCAGATCACTCAACTAATCCAGGATGTATCATTTTAGTAGTACGCTCAATTGCTCAGTCGTGATTAGCTTCGTATCATAGGCTTGGCAAGGATACACATCTCCACCTCTAAAGCTAAGGAGTAACAAGTCAAAAGGTAGATTGGGTATTTATTAATAGGCTCAGGTTTAATCATTCTTTTTAGGATGAAGAATCATATAGGGTGTAGAGCTTCTGACTTTCACAAAAGGTCGTCGTTAAACAAGGAAGCTAAGACATGCATACATGGCCGTAACGACGGAATAGACATCCATGTTCGAACACATCCTCATTCGAGTAGATCCTAAGGTTAGTTATCAGGAAAGGGAAGTAAAATGGTTGTTAAATAAAATATACAAAACAAATAGATTAAAGCCAACAAATAAGGGTGTCCGTTCATAACTTTCCGCCGTTCCATGAAAAGAAGACACGAACATATGAACAAACGCACGATCAAATGAAATGACAAAGACAACCTAAGTTGGCGTTCCCATAACGGTCAACTTCCCTTACATCCCGAACTTTACATACTTTTACAAAATAAGTGGTGATATCGGCCACTTTTTACAATACTTTACATCGTTGATTTTTGTGCTTATCAACGAATAAATCGAAGAGATCCTTTTAAATAATTTCATCGGTGTAAGCTCAATGAACCGGCTATCTTTTTTATCATTCATATATATTTTTTTTTCATTTTATTTTCTCTTTTTTTTCAACAATACATTATAAATCTCGGTGTAATTTTACCGTCTTCATAATCATCATTTATCCGGCTAATTTTCTCTTGAACTTTTCTTCTTTCGAACATAATACATAATTGTGAAAGTAGCAAAACACATGACTACCAACATTCCCATTGCAATTGTGCCAATTTTCCTAACAGGGCTAAAGTCTAAAGGTATAAGCTACCCTGCTCAAACCACGGTTGTCACAGTCTCCCCTCCTTAAGGGAATCTCGTCCCGAGATTCAACTAGTGACATCCACTTCACGATCCACAACACATGAAGATACTTAGACTTCATAATGGACACACTAATCACCCGAATGTTTACCATACCACCAAGAACCTCTACTCCTTAAGCCTCACCCGTCCCCAAAATAATTCCTCAAAAGCCTTAAGTTTTATAACCACTTGATTCATATCTTACCCTCGCAACTCATCAAACAAGAACTGTCTTGAGTTTAAGACATGAGTTGTTATAAAACTCAACGTTTTTGAAGAATCAATCCGACTTCAGGTTTACTTAAAACTTACACTTCTTGACCTGTAACCCAACCACTGACACCTGAAATTTTAAAATTCAATCGACGCAAGGCTACCATACTTTTCATAAATTAATCTACACCTATTTCACAACACCTACTCCATCAAACTCTCATAAGACTCTCAAATCAATACATACTTTACTAAAATCACAACAAGGAAAACTTCATTCATACTCTAACAATTCCAAAACTAATTTCAACTGAATCCCATAATCCCCTTAATACTTATAGTAGATCAAGACATCCTTGGTAAATATAATAACAAACTTGTCTAATACAACTTGCACACTCTGCTTACTTTGTACTTGAGAACCTTTGGTTCTTTCATAATTCCTAAAAGCATAATTGTTAAGTCGAAGTGTCCATACCACACTCTAAGCACAACCTTTGGAATATCTTCCTCTTGCATTGACAACATATCATAACCAAATCAAGATCTAACTTAGAGAAACAATGCGATACATGCAACTACGAATTAAAATGTCCTTCTTCCTAACAACAACACGTGTATTCTACTGAGAGGGACTTAGCCGAATGAAACATATTCTAAACAAATTCTACATCAAAACTTCCATATCCTATTGGAATCAATTCAATATCAAACAGGGAATTTCCTAATTCTAGTTTGCAATCACAGACGACCCTATTGACTTCTACCCTTTTACCATCCGCTATCTCTATCTCATAACCGGGGTTTACAATTCTAGGTTTCACATTTAACATAGACACAAATTCAGTAGATATGAAGCCAAAATCAGCTCCAGAATCAAAAAGTATAGTAGCAAAACAGTCATTCAAAGAGAAAGTACCCGTCACCACATTAGGGTCCCGCGAGGCCTCCTCCGCATTCATGTTCACATTATAAGCCCTTCCTCGAACTTGATTCCCATTGTTTCTGCTGCCACGATTTCCTTCTATGGCCAACTGATTTCCCGCCTGACCCGGTGCTCGGTTCAACTTAGGACATGTAGGCTTTAGATGATCAAGACTTCCACACTCATAACAAGCCCTCTGGTTACTACTCATTCTTACTGCGTTCACAGGAGCCATTTGCCTAAACGGTGCCCGACAATCTTTAGCAAAATGACCCGGTTTCTGACAGTTAAAACACACTCTACAGTTTCCACCTATAGGATGGTGGGTATTACATTTAGTACACCTGGGGTAATTCACATACTCATTTCTAGGAGGAGCTGTTGCCACGAATCCTGTCCCTACTTTCGCCTTCTTTTCATCTCCCCAAGACCTTCCAGACTTAGCACCCTCATCCTCTGCCTTCCTCTTTTCACTACCCTTTGACAACGTCCCACAACTAATTGCCTCATCCGTAAGTATACCTGCTCTCAAAACCGCACTCTGAATGGTTGTTGGCTGAACTGCCTTAACCATTCCCCTAATTTTGGGTGCTAAACCTGCTATGTATCTTTTAATGCGTGACGATTCAGGTGTCACCATATGAGGAACCAACCTAGCCAGTTCATGAAATCGGTCAGTGTAGGCGGCATGATTGCCTCCCACCATTTTGTGGTTCCATAATTCTAACTCCAACTTCTCCATTTCATTACTAGGGCAAAATTCTTCCACCAACAATGCCTTAAAGTCATTCCAAGACATCCCATTCGCCGCATCTCGGCCCCTCACTTGAATTTGACCATTCCACCAAGTCAGCGCCTTATTAACAAAGGAACTGGCAGCATACTTCACCTTTTGGTTTTCTAGACACCCACTGTTATCAATCACTGTTTCCATTTTCTCTATCCAACGGTTAAGTGCTACCGCACCTCCCTTCCCATCATACTCTTTGGGTCCACACGCCTGAAAAGTCTTATAAGAACACCCGTTATTGGCTTGGCCACCACCGCCACCGCCACCATTGGCATTCTGAGCATTGTTGACATTTGCAGTCACTTGTGTGACAATCTGGGGAATGATGTTCTGAAGCTGCTCAGCTATGATAGCAGCTATGTTGGGTTGATCACCACCTTGTCTAGTGTTCACCATTCTGATAATATTTACAGAACTAATTAGGCAAGGGGAGAATAGGGTTTCCTAAACTTACTATCCTAACACTTACAAGATATAAATACAGCATACACATACAATTATACACATACAATTAAACATATAATAAACAACAAGACATTGATAATTGCATCAAGGTCACAAGTCCATGTGTGTGATACCCTTTATAATTATGTTGGCCACCATAATTATAACTGCGTCTTTTTCACACATGTACTTATTTCCAAGAACACACTTCTCAATGATAGCATGCATTCCATATAACACAAAATTACACATAACAAAGATAGACAACTAATTCAAAATCATATCATTAAATAAATCACCAATTAAATCAAAGACATAATTTAACAAGGTTCCCTAAAATCAAAACATAATAAAACAAATAATTCGCATCCTACACTAAGGCATGTTGCTTCCAGTAGACCCCGCATCTGATCCATATTCTATTGGGTCTTCTTCGTCCCTTAGAGGCATGCTCCTAGCTGTGGACACCCCTGAATCATCATCTGACACCACATACTCAACTTGTTTCCAATACCCAATCATCCTTTCAGCTCTCAACTTCTCTTCTTCTTCCTTAAATGCTTTAGTTCTCTCTTTTTCTTCCTCTTCTTCTTCCTTAGTCAACTGCTTCAGTTTCCATGGGTAAACAGTAGTTTTCCCATCCTTAGTTACTACGGTTTCCAGTTTATCCCAAATTTTCCCATCTATGCAATCAAAGGACACCTTCTCCACAATTTTACAAGGGTACATGTTCATTGGTACTTTGACCTTGAAAGAACTTCTTAACACATGTATACCAAATCTTTTACCTGCTTACATATATATCATATAATAATAGCGTTTAATATATATATATAAGTACTAATTATATATCATATTGCCATAATTATTTTATTCGTTAATTTGCCATATCATATTTTTGCAACATGTTTATCTTCTTGATTTTGCTTGCACGTTGCATGGTTTCATATAAAGATATTTATATAAACTTATGCTTGTGCAGGTCATGGTTGCTCCTATTATTTCTATTTCGTCTGATTCATCTGAGGAGAGCGTGGGCTCTCATGCCCCACGAGTGATTCTCTTTGGTGTTATTCCTGCTATTATCCCTGTTATCCCTAAGGTTCTGATTATTCCAGCTGACCCTATAGTTGCACCAGAGGTGGGGGACAGTTTCAGTCGTCTCACCTACCGGAGTTCTTAATTTAGTGGATTATTCATCTTCTTTTGATTCTGATCCATCGGAGGATTCTTTACCTCCCGCACCAAATTTGCCATTGGTTTCACCCTTTTTGTGTTCTGATGACTCGGAGGCGGACAGTAAGTCCGAGCCTGTTGAGAAAAGACCCGTATCGTCATCTCATGATACTCTTGCACCATCATTTGAGTTTCCCCTTGCACCTGTTGTTGCCCCACCCAGGATTCGTTGACGTTCAACGACTCTTATCCGACCTGGTGAGGCTATCCCTTTCGGTCAACCTTACCGCACCCACCTCAATGGGCCGCGTAAGTTGTTGACTGCGAGGAAGAGAGTTAGACCCATTCCTACTCGTAGATTTGCATGGAGACGTGTATCTCATCATTCATCGGATCGTCAATCCTCACCAGACTCATCTTCTTCTAGTTCACCTTTAGATCATTTCTTATCTGGACATACACCACCAGACACCACTGATGCTGATACATCTACACCACTGAGATTTGTTCATCTATCACTTGCTAGGAATCCATGATGTAGTGAGGCATTTAGACATTGGAGGTCTGCATCATTGTCTACCCCTTACCCACCGACTACATCAGAGTCATCCTTAGGTTTATCTTCTGAGAGGTCATTGGATTCATCTTCACTTTCTTCTAGGCCATCTCACAAGAGATATAGGTCCCCTACTACTTCGGTACCATCACCTACACATAATTCAAGGTCGATATCCCCTACTCCTGCTGATCTTTTACCACCTCACAAGAGGTTTAGAGATTCATACTCATCAGAGGATAGCGGAGAGGAGCATATGGAGGTGGATACTGCTGATGCAGAGGCTGTTGCAGATGTAGGTATTAGTGAGGGAGTTGTAGCTCACCCTGAGGATGGTGTAGGTATGGGATTTGAGATTGCTGCTAGTGATGTTAGGGAGGATGATGAGGAGTTTGAGGCAGAGGCTAGTGCGGCAGACACGAGAGAGATCGCTGTAGATCCATTGGTTATTGGTGATAGTTCTGAGTCTTCTAGAGGAGGTATACCTGATCTTGAGGATACTATTTATGATATAGTTCACTACATGTCAGAGGTTCGTATTGATAGGATTACTGAGATTAACCACTCAGAGATAGTTGGAGACTAGTCAGATGGTAGCTAGTAGAGAGCGAGCTAGTTTGGTTGAAAGGATTGAAAGTTTAAGACTAGAGTACCTAAAGGTTCGAGCTATGTTGAGTATAGAGAGAGATCGGATTGACAGTATTCGTTGGCATATGGCACTTTCACAGGAGGAGTTTTGTCAGGTTTGCTAGGATCGTGATGATACTTGGAGGAGACTTAGGAGGTTGGAGTCATATGTTGAGAGACATTTGGGTTTTCGCCCTTAGACTAGTAGTACCATGATCATGTAGGACATTAGACTGATGGTTAGGTCTAGATGTTGGCAGTAGAAATAATCGTAAATCATGTACCTATCTTGGATTGATTGTAACTGAATTATGCTTTTATTCGTGAAATGAAAAGCTTGTTTTACTTCTCTCGCGTATTTATCTATATTGTTATTTACTTGTTCTGGCAAAACATGTTCTATTATATTATTCTATATAAACCCTATTTACCATTTATAATGGCTATACCTCGTATCGAATCTTACCGCGTGCTATGTCTTGTAATATAGAACAATTACTATCACTCGCTTCGGTATGACCCCTGAGGCAATTGAAGAACTCGTTAACCGACATGTGGAAGAAGCGTTAGCTGCTCATGAGGTGACCCGTGCCACCAATGCTCTCGAGGCTGAGAATCAAAGCCAGAATGGCAGTGACAGTGATATGGAAATGGCGGTAATGAAGATGGTGAGAATAGAAATGGTGGAAATGGAAATCCAAATAAGAATGGTACAGGTGATAGACCTGTTGCTAGAGAATGCACATACCATGATTTCATGAAGTGTCGACCACTCAACTTTAAGGGAACGAAAGGAGTTGTCGGATTGATAAGGTGGTTTGAGAAGATGAAAACAGTGTTCCATATCAGCAACTACCCAGAGAAGTCTCAAGTTAAGTATACTACTTGCACACTGATAATAGTGCACTAAACTTGGTGAAACTCATACAAGAGACTATTGGGACTGAGGTTGCATTTTCTATGTCATGGAAAGAGCTCATGAAGCTTAATGGACTGAAGATGTACTGTCTAAGAATAAGATTCAGAAAATGGTAACTGAACTGTAGAACCAACGTATATATAAAGAACAATGATTGGACTGCTTATATCAGAGAATTTCAAAGATTGACTATGTTGGGAACCAAGATGGTCCCGGGGAAGGAGGAGGATCGGGTTGAGAAATTCATTTTGGGAGGACTCCTCGATAAATCCAAGGGAATTGTAATTGCTACTGAACTACAAAGATGCAAGTTGCCTGTTAAGGCATTGCTTAACAACTTAATGGGACCAAAAAGTTAATAAAAAGTTATGCTGTTGAAAAATGCTGACAAAACAATAATGAAGAATAGAGGTCTATCAGAGAGTCCAATCGTGTGTGGTCAGCATCACTATTCAAAGGGGCCAAATGTAGGAGGTCAGAATGTGCAAGAGCATATCTATGTGGAACAATGAGAAGAAACCATATAAGGGACTGTTGCCTCTCTATAACAAGTGTAAGCTTCACCATGAAGGAACATGCACAGTGAGATGTGGGAAGTGTAACAAGGTTGGGCATTTGACCCGGGATTGTAAGGTCACAATCTCCACTACTTCAACTTAGAGGGGTCAAGTAGTTAATCAAAGGGTTGTAACCTGTTACGAGTATGGAGGGCAAGGACACTACCGAAGTGATTGCCCAAAGTTGAAGGATCGAAACCGTGGAAACAAAGTTAGAAACAAGAATGGAGTTGGTGAAGCAAGAGGGAAAGCATATGTGCTAGGTGGAGGAGACGCTAACCCCGATTCAAATGTCGTCAAGGGTACGTTTCTCCTCAACAATCATTATGCTTTCATACTATTTGATTTGGGTGCCGATAGAAGTTTGGTATCGACTACATGTAGTACTTTGCTTGATATAACCCCCGATAGTTTAGACGTTAGCTATGCTGTCGAATTAGCCGACGAAAGAATTTCTGAAACCAATACCGTGCTTAAAGGTTATGCATTAGGATTATTAGGTCACCCATTCAATATTGACCTAATGCTGGTAGAACTTGGAAGCTTTGACGCCATCATCGGGATGGGTTGGTTAGTGAACCATCATGCGGTGATCGTTTACGATGAGAAGGTCGTGCGGATTCCCTATGGAGATGAAGTTTTCATAGTCCAAGGAGATGGAGGCAGTAGAAGAGAGAAGTCAAAGTTGAGCATCATATCGTGCACAAAAACTCATAAGTATGTTGAGAAAGGATGCCTAATTTTTTTGGCACAAGTAACGAAGAAGGAAACCAGAGACAAGTCGGAGGAGAAGCGACTTGAGGACGTGCCGACTGTACGGGACTTTTTGGAGGTCTTTCCAGAGGACTTACCTAGATTACAGCCAACGCGACAAGTTGAATTTCAAATTGACTTGGTCCCTGGTGCTGCATCTGTGGCACGAGCTCCGTATAGATTAGCACCGTCAGAATTGCAAGAATTGTCTACTCAATTACAAGAACTTTCTGACAATGGATTTATAAGACCGAGTTCCTCACCCTAGGGAGCCCCAGTCTTGTTTGTCAAAAAGAAAGATGGATCTTTTTGGATGTGTATCGATTACCGTGAACTGAACAAGTTGACTGTGAAGAATTGATATCCACTTCCTAGAATCGACGACCTGTTTGATCAGTTGCAAGGATCAAGAGTCTACTTTAAGATCGACCTGAGATCTGGTTATCACCAACTCAGAGTTTGAGAGGAAGACATTCCAAAGACAGTGTTTAGGACACGCTACGGTCACTATAAGTTTCAAGTGATGTCGTTTGGAATTACCAACGCATCGGCGGTATTCATGAATCTAATGAATCGGGTGTGTAAACCCTACATAGATCAATCCGTGATCATTTTTATTGATAACATCTTTATCTACTTCAAGAACAAAGAAGAGCACGCAGAACACCTTAAGTTAATTTTAAAGTTACTTAAGAATGAGGAATTGTACGCCAAGTTTTCGAAGTGTAAATTTTGGCTGTCGAAGGTACAATTTCTTGGTCACGTAATTGATAGTGAGGGCATTCACGTAGACCCAGCTAAGATTGAATCAATCAAGGATAGGGCATCGCCCAAGACTCCGACAGAGATTCGTCATTTCTAGGTCTTGCTGGCTATTACTGACGATTTATCAAAGGTTTCTCAAAAATTGCCAAGCCTATGACGAAGCTGGCTCAAAAGAACATGAAGTTTGACTGGAGTGAAAAGGCAGAAGCTGCATTTCAGCTGTTTAAGCAGAAATTATTAGTGCACTGATTTTGGCCTTACCCGAAGGTAGTGAAAACTTCATGGTTTACTGTGATGCTTCTCGTAAAGGATTGGGTGCAGTTTTGATGCAAATGGAGAAGGTCATAGCCTACGTGTCATGCCAACTTAATATTCATGAAAAGAATTACACTACACATAACTTAGAGCTTGAAGCTGTAGTGTTTGCTCTCAAAATGTGGAGACATTATTTGTACGGCACGAAATGCGTTTGCACGCAATAAAAAAGTTTGCAACATAATCTATATATAAAGAGTTGCTAACATGAGGACACAAACGAAGAATGGTAAAGAGATTGTTGAGTGATTATTGCCCAGCGACTGCGAGATTCATTATCATCCGGGAAAAGAGAACGTGGTGGCGGATGCCTTAAGCCGAAAGGAACGGCTTAAGCCACTATGAGTTCGAGCTTTAGTTTTGACGATTAGTCTAAACCTCCCTGTGCAGATCTTAGAAGCTCAGGTTGAGGCAAGAAATGAGGAGAATTATAGAACAGAAGATCTGTGTGGTATGATTAAGAAGCTAAAGCCACGTGCTGATGGAACATTGTGCTTAAATGGAAGAAGTTGGATACCCTATTTTGGTGGCTTAAGGGAACTGATTATGCACGAGTCGCATAAGTCAAAGTATTCAGTACATCCTGGATCAGACAAGATGTACCAAGATTTAAAGAAGCTGTATTTGGTGGTTGAATATGAAGGCTAAGATTGCCACCTACGTCAGTAAATGTTTGACCCGTGCCAAAGTCAAGGCCGAATACCAAAAACCATCTGGTTTGTTGGTTCAACCCGTGATCCCGGTATGGAAGTGGGAGAACATTACTATGGATTTCGTAACTAAGTTACCAAAAACATCAATTGGTCAAGATACAATTTGGGTAATTGTTGACTGACTCACAAAATCTGCTCATTTCTTACCAATAAAGGAGACCGACTCAATGGAGAAGTTGACGAGACAATACTTGAAGGAAGTAGTCTCGAGGTATAGAGTGCCAGTTTCGATTATTTCTGATCGAGACAGTAAGTTTACCTCTCATTTCTGGAAATTGTTAAATGAAGCCCTAGGTACTCAATTGGATATGATTATGGCTTACCATCCACAGACTAATGGTTAGAGTGAGAGAACCATCCAAACCTTGGAGGATATGCTACATGCTTGTGTGATGGATTTTGGGAAAGGTTGGGATAGACACCTACCTTTGGTGGAGTTTCCTTATAACAACAGTTACCACACTGGTATCAAGGCTGCACCATTTGAAGCTCTCTAAGACCAAAAATGTAGATCGCCTATTTGTTGGGCTGAGGTTGGAGACACTCATCTCACTGGTCCGGAAATTGTTCATGAAACAACTGAGAAGATCATTCAGATTAAGAAGCGTATTCAAGCTGCACGAGATAGATAGAAGAGCTATGCCGATATGAGGCATAAGACATTAGAATTTGAGGTTGGAGACAAGGTCATGTTTAAAGTGTCACCATGGAAAGGGGTGATACGTTTCGGCAAACGGGGGAAGTTGAACCCTCGTTATATAGGACCTTTCAAGATTATTACTAAAGTAGGAACGCTTGCTTATCGACTTGAACTTCCAGAGCAGTTAAGCTGAGTTCATAGTACTTTTCATGTTTGGAATCTGAAGAAGTGTTTCATAGATAAACCCCTAGCTATTCCGTTGGATGAGATCCAGATTGATGACAAGCAACATTTCATTGAAGAACCAGTTGAAATTATGGATCGAGAAGTTAAACGGCTAAAGCAAATCCGCATTCCAATCGTGAAGGTTCGATGGAATTCGAGACGAAGGCCCGAGTTTACTTGGGAGCACGATGACCAAATGAAGAAAAAGTACCCTCATCTTTTCGTTAACCCTTGGTCCACATCTTAAGCTTTGAGGACAAAGTTTCTTTAACGGGGGAAGAATGTCACACCCCGAGAATTTCTGGTCAATATTTTAAACTTTTTCGACAATTATTTTTGACTTTTATACGTTACGTTTGAATCTGGCGGTTTACCGGGAAGTAAACCCGCGTAAATCTAAAAAACGTCAACGGACGCGTTTCGGCATCGAATATTCATTAGTTTAGATATTATATGAGTTATTTTAACTTTTCTAAGTATTTCGTGGTTTACGATCACTCCCGATATTTATTTTTACGCTTTATTGTCTAAATTGCGTTTTTTGCATTTTTGTCCTAACGGAACCCCAGAAACTCGAAATATTTTCGTGTAAACTTTAGTTATCGTCCATCTCATATTGTTAAGCCAAAATTTTCGTTCATATCCCCCCCCCCTATACATATGGACAGCTAAACCCAAACCAAATGCAAACATAAGCCTTGAAAATAAATAAATGGCATCTTTTCTTGATTTTCCCTTGCATGTGTGTGAAAGTTACTCATGAGAGTATTCATTTCATGCACAAGTATCACCATTTGACCAAAACATATGACCTTTTGTTGGACTCATGTAACCTTGACTTGAAATCCAAATCTAAGACCAAGTATAATGCATCAAGACTCAAAAAAATGAACCATACGGTCCTTGTGGCTTGGTTCGGCCGAGCAAACAAACACACACACCTTTGGTGTTTGTTGGTCACTTAATTCAATAAACCATGTAACCCTAAACCCTACTTCATGTCCTATAAATACCTTGTGATAGAACTTAGGGTTTTCATTCATTTCATAGCCTCAAAAATTATTTTCTCTCCCTCTCTTGCTCTCCTAGCCCACGACACACACACACACACACACAATCCATACTTTTGATTTCTACCAAGATTCACACATTCCATACTTCATTTTATCAAGATCCAAGGTTATTCCAAGAAGGTTTTCTTTTGATTTCAAGTATTTTCAAGATCTACAAATTAGGGTTTGATTTTTATTAGTGGGTTTTATAGATCTATTATTTTGGGGTATAGATCTTGTGATTTCACTACTTGTTCTTCATTCTTGTAAGTATCTTGAATCTTTCTTTGTGGTTTTCCTTATATTCTTTCTTATATGTTCAAGATCCATACATCTATATGTTGTGTTTCAATTTTTGAAAGATTTTAAAGACAAGATTTCATAAATAATGATACTACTTTATTTTACTAGTTAAATATTATGTTCTTGGTGAGATGAGAGTTGATGAGTGTTGCTACAATAGAAATGAAGGGATTAGGTTAGATTTAGGTGTGGTTTTGTTGTGGTTTAGTTGTGAATGGAGATTAGGCTAGATTAGACACTATTGTGAAGTTTGGGTGGATTTTGGTTGTGTTTTTGGCAAAAAGTGCTTGATGTCCCGAATTTGTTTTGAGGTTTTGGTCGACCTAAAAATGTTTTCATTAGGCGTAAAAGTAGTTTTTGAAGAGCTCGTTTCGAATAGATAGTTTTTCATATATCGCACATTAAAATTGGATTTAAAACGACCAAGTTATAGCCAAATGAAACTTGAAACATTTTTCGACAAAACCGGATGAATAGTGTGCTGATGTGAATAGTAAAATGAGTTTTCGGACACTTTCGGACATTTTTGGACTTTCTAAACACTAGCAAAACATATAGTAACACATACCTATTGATTAGTATCATTTAAAGACGCCGTTAGCATATTTTGGGAAAAGCGATAAAGTTACTAAAAATAGTAAGTTTGGTAAGAATTTAGCGGAACGGACTTGGAAGTTAAGCGATTAAGGCTCGTTAGTGCGTTTTGAATTATGGAAACTTAACAAATGTAGGGGACGGTATTAACGTCCCGAAACTAAAAACTTTCCTAAAATAGAAACTTTCTAAAAATAGTAATTTTTGGTTAAACGCCGAAACTTAACGAAGAACTATATGATTTCATTTCATCATGTTTTGTTAAACAAACTAAAGCAAACACACAAGGATGTATTTTGGTGATGAACATATTGTGCAATTCTTGGCATACTTTCCGTGTTTCTGAGACGCGTTATTATTCTAGGTCGCGGCTAGATATCTATATCACCTTTTACTTGCGTGATTATCATTTGCTCATTTTGCTAAGGTGAGTTCATAGCCCCATGTTTTACTACTTTTACTTTACTATTTTGGGATGAGAAACATTGCTTGTTTTCAAACTATGGACACAGTTACTTTACGTTTCCTTTTTCCTGATTACGTGTTGCCTAAGTAGCGAATAGACCACTAATGCCCGAATTATCATGAACCGTCAATTGCTTAACCGACCGTACTGGTTAAGTGAGCGCGAATGTTGTAATAGTTCTATTGGGAGTATAAGTATTATCCAATACGGGTAAGTTGCGATTACTTGATTAGGACGTTTCACGAATCAAACGGATATATACATGGCGGAATTGTCAATAGGTGTTCTTGGCCAGATAACCATTTTAGGGCGTTGGATTTATATTGGCCATATAAATGCTTCCTTTAAATTGAGATTTGGTGTCATGAGCTTAGTGCAACAGTAAATACATTCTTTTTATGTGAAGTTGTATTGTGATACTGTAACGTGCGTACTGTGAATTGTGGTCCACTTTTAATATTAAATGCAAACCTATGAATTCACTCAATTTTGTTGACTTTTTAGCATGTTTTTCTTGGATGCTTAGTTGTGGATGTCTTTGCTTGCTATTTGATGTCGCTATGCATTGGGCCGATTTTCAAGAAATGCTATTATCTACTGATTAAACATCGTTGTCAATTTTTAAAACTTTTATTTGCTTCCGCATATTATCTTTTACACTTTTGTCAAACTTTAACATATTATATTATTGCAATGATGTTGGATTTTCACAACACGTACCCTTAGAGGTCGTTCTTGTATTCTTGATGTGATGTTGGATTATGACGTCACGCCTCTCGGATGTGGTCTTACGACTTAGGCACGTTTTAGGGGTTTGTGTCCAGATTGGTATCCAGAGGCCTAGGTTATAGAGAAACCATGTAGTATTATCTAGGTCTGGTCTATATACTAGTATGTGATCTACGTGCCTTACCTGTCTTACATATTTATCTTATAAATAATAGCGTTTAATATATATATATATAAGTACTGATTATATATATCATATTGCCATAATTAGGTTTTTTATCATTTTGCCATATCATATTTCGCATCGTACTTATTTTCTTGGCTTTGCTTGCACGTGCATGGTTTCATATAATAGGATTTATATAAACTTTGCTTTGCAGGGTCATGGATGCTCTTGTTATTTCTTTTTTGTATGATAATATTGAGGAGAGTGTGGGTTCTCATGCCCCACGAGTGATTCTCTTTGGTGCTATTCCTGCTATTATCCCTGATATCCCTGAGATTCCTATTGTTCCACCTGACCCTATAGTTACACCGGAGGTGGGGACAGTTTCAGTCATCTCACCTGTCAAGGAATTGATTTTAGTGGATTTTTAATCATTCTTCTGATTCAGTACATCGAGGATTCTTTACCTCCCGTACCAGATTTGCCATTGGTTTCACCCTTTTTGTGTTCTGATGACACGGAGGCGGACGGTGAGCCTGCTGAGCAGAGACCCGTATCGTCATCTCATGATACTCTTTCACCATTATCAGAGTTTCCCCTTGCACCTGTTGTTGACCCACCCGAGATTCATCGACGGCCAGCAATTCTTGTCTGACTCGGTGAGGCTATTCCCTTCGGTCGACTTTATCGCACCCACCTCAATGGGCCGCGTAAGTTGTTGACTGTGAGGAAGAGAGTTATACACATTCCTGCTCGTAGACTTGCATGGAGACGTGTATCTCATCATTCATCGGATCGTTATTCTTCACCAGACTCATCTTCTTCTAGTGCACCTGATGTGTCGGTGTGTAGGTGTTATTTTATGTATCAAGTTTTACTATTTATATTTTGCCGACTTAACCTAAAAACAACACTTTAACGAGCAGTGTACCTGGTCAAGATGTAGCTTCATTGGTAAATAGGGTGTCGATCACTAAGAGCGAGAGCGTTAATATCTAATTTATCAGTATTTTAGTTATCTAATTTATGCAAATCCTAAGCTAATGATAAGGGGGTTCACCCTGAGAGACTGGCACAAGTTTTGGTATCTAAGCTAAGGTTTTGATGACAAGTAAAGCAATAAACACACACAAGAAGATTAACAAACGATAGAGAAGCGGTCAAATACTAATATAAGGAAACATATAACCATTGAATAATCCGATAATCAGGTTGGTTTTTAGTCAATAGATATCTTATCTCAAAGCGGCATAGACTTCTTAAGACTTAGGCGGTACTTCATCCTAAGACCTAGACACGAACAATCCTATCACAATTAACGTGCCCGCATAAAGCATCCTATAGTCTACTATATAATCTATCATAAGGAATTAAAGCAGTAGTGATCCTGTAAATACCCTAGCCCATCAGGACTTTACCAACTTATTGCTTGATTGTTGTTTTATACACTGGTTAGTCCACCACCAATTCAATTACAATTAAATTAAGAACAATATTGGTTGAACAATTATCGGGTCACCTGCCGGTCCCCTAGTCAATACGGCGTATTGATGGAGTTCCCCTAGTTAGTAGTTGAATGTTGACCAATTATAATTAATGACCATAAATTGTCATTAATTCTGCGTGTAATTTGCATCAATCATCATTAAGTGCATTCAACTTTCCATATAGGGATTTCATGACCACGATTTTCATTAATTTGTAAAGATCACTGAAATATGACGCTTTAAATGCATGATCTTTGACTGTTGACAGTGGTTATCTGTGAAGTGTCGGCACGGATACGCCGTATCTTCTTTGCTGGATATAAAACTTATTGGTTCTTCTTCGTTAACGAAAGTGTTAATTATATGTCGTATCGTTGATGCGGATCGCATATTCTTGAAAAGTAGGCAATGGTCTTTTAGTTAATAAAGTCTTTGGATACGGTGTATGCTTCTAGATGATACGCAGTAATAGGATGATAGAATTAGTAGAATTCTGAACTCTTCGTTTAGCTCAAAATGCGTGCCTTTTCTATAACGTCACATTTTCGCTCCATATATTACTGCATTTTACAAAATATAAGCAATTAATTACCAATTCTTTGCAATAATTATATAAAATTGGTATTTCATTTGGGATAAATGATGCTATAAAATAGACGTTATTTGAGGTCATCAAATATTCCCCCACATGCATCCTACTTGTCCTCAAGTAGACTTTAAAAAAGTTTTTGAAAATATATCCTAACCGAGGTTAAGGATTTTTCCGTTAAGCACTTTTTCTTGTTCGAACCACCTGTACAAAACCAAGCTCCTCACGAAATATGGAAATGAAAACACTCAGATCCAACTAAACTATTAAAGGATGTATCATTTTTTAGTAGTACGCTCAATTGCTCAGTCGTGATTAGCTTCGTATCATAGGCTTGGCAAGGATACACATCTCCACCTCTAAAGCTAAGGAGTAACAAGTCAAAAGGTAGATTGGGTATTTATTAATAGGCTCAGGTTTAATCATTCTTTTTAGGATGAAGAATGATATAGGGTGTAGAGCTTCTGACTTTCACAAAAGGTCGTCGTTAAACAAGGAAGCTAAGACATGCATACATGGCGTAACGACGCGTATAGACATCCTATTGTTCGAAACGATCCTCATTCGAGTAGTCCTTAGGTTAACGTTATCAGGAAAAGGGAAGTAAAATGGTGTTAAATAAAATATACAAACAAATTTGATTAAAGCCATAAATAAGTTGCTGGTTGACTAGTAAATTTCCCGTCACGTTCCATGTCAAGACTCGAATAGACATCATGAACTAACGCCCTCGATCATAGAAATGACAAAGACAACCTAATGTTGCTATCCCATGACGGTCATCTTCCCCTACTCACCGGAACTTTACATACTTTTACAAAATAAGTGGTAATATCGGCCACTTTTTACAATACTTTACATCGTTGATTTTTGTGCTTATCAACGAATAAATCGATCCTTTTAAATAATTTCATCGGTGTAAGCTCAATGAACCGGCTATCTTTTTTATCATTCATATATATTTTTTTTCATTTTCATTTTCTCTTTTTTTTCAACAATACATTATAAATCTCGGTGTAATTTTACCGTCTTCATAATCATCATTTATCCGGCTAATTTTCTCTTGAACTTTTCTTCTTTCGGACATAATACATAATTGTAAAAGTAGCAAAAACACATGAGCTACAAACATTCCCATTGCATTGTGCAATTTTCCCTACCATTACATAGATAGAGAAATTTCACTTTGACGCAGGAACTACAAAACTTTACACGAAAGCAACTAGCAACATTGATTAAAATAGGCATAAAATGCTTGCATAACTTTCATGTAGGGATCATCATGAAAGAGTAAAAGAGTTGGTGAAGCTATTGGAACTACACTAAATGAGTTCGAACAGCTAGAATAAGTTTTTCCTGGTGAAGCTGGGACATAGTCTGGAGAAGCCGGGATAAAGTCTGGAAAGTTGGAGGAAAAAGCATCCTTAATATCGGAAGTAAGATGGTTGGGAGAAGACATCATTTTGTTAATAACCCAGCGGTAAATAACATAAGTTATTTATATAATAGTATAATAGTTATGTATCTTTACATATTATTCCAGAAATGTAGTGGCAGGAAGGACTTTCTTGGCTAGAAAAAGAAAAGTAGTTATAGTTAAGGTTTCAACCTTGTTCTATATAACCGTGGCTCTTGATACCAATCTATAACACCCCCATTTTTACACATATAGCAGCGAAAGCTAATCTGGGGTATTATTTCATAGTACAACAGTCATAATCATAGAAAACGAATCAAAAAGAGATGTTTTTTTGGAAAATTTAGTTATCATTCATTTATTCATCAGAGTTTTTACAAAAAGTGAGGTCCCAACATCTAAAAACATAAAGTTTGAATGATAACAGTTTAGCCATCTTCAAGTCCGTGCCACTCCATGCCATAAGTTGCTCAATTACCTGAGATAAACATGCTAAAAAGTCAACACAAAGGTTGAGTGAAATTCATAGGTTTAAGTAAAGTAGTTTGAATACAAGTTCAATAGTGGGTTACGTTGTTATACACCCATATGAAAAATAGTATTATTGCCTTAAGCTCATGACACCGAAACCTTGGGATAATCAATAATCACAAGTAATTGCCCCAACGGGTGCCTTTGCCAAAACACCCGCATAGTTATTTCTAATGAAGTGCTATTGGTTACTGAAAGTATAGGTACACCAACGGGGAGTCCAGTCCCAAATAGATCTATTTACAACATTCGCGCTCACTCTGTAGAGTAATTAACGGTTCATGATAATGGGGTCTTAATGGCAAAATAATTACTTAGGCAATAATGTATCAGGATAACATACATAAAAATACTTGCATTCATAGTTTAAGCATATATCCCCCTCGCGGGTTTATGAAACATTTAAAAGAGTTAAATGCGAGGCTATGAACTCACCTTAACAGTACAGGGGAATCTGATTGATGGCAAAAGTATATGAAATGAAAGTAACGGCTTCGTCACACAACCTGGGTAATATGTCAAGTCTTAGTTTGATTGGATATGTTTTATGTCATAATGAAATATCACTTTGATTGGATTTATTATGGAAATATTGTATCACTGTTTAGGCCATCATAATTCAAAGGTCATGTAGTAAATGTTTGAGGAGCCATGACACTTTAAATTGTAAATCCAGCAAACTCGTCAAAACGTATACCCAAATGAAACCCCTTACATGAAGCTCCCTAGTAATGTGATACATTATAGTTTTAAGTTTCTTCAAAAGCTAGAATAATTTATATATATTTTTATAATTAATATAAAAATATAATATTTTATAAGTTTGCAAAATTAGCAATATATACCCCTGGTTTATAAACTTTTACAAGTTTAGTCCTTTATATATAAAGTATATATAATTTAAACCTTTAACTTTGAAACTTGGCAAAATAGGTCCTTATAGTTATAACTTTAATAAAATGACATTTTCAGCCCCTTTAGTTATAAATTTTAGAAAGTTACGATATATACCCCTATGCATGGAAACTTTTGCAAAACAAGTCCAAAAAGCCATGCAAGGTTATTTTAAGATTCCAAATGATATTTGCAGGTTATAGCTTATTAGAATAAGCTAAAATAAGATGTTCTAACGTAACAAAAGTTTAGAAAAAGGATTCGTTAGCTAGAAAATCAAAACGGGTCGTTTTTAGGGTTTTTATCAAAAACACATGGGTTTTGTTAGGAAATATAGCTTTTAAAGCTCGTTATCTTTATAAAATGGTTTTTGAGTTCAAATGCAAAAGGGTTCATTTGGTTTCAAAAATAATTTAAGGGTTTTAGGGCTTTTTAAGAATTGTAAATTGCTCTATAGGAATGTTAAATAAGCTCATGAAATTGCCATTATAAAGCTTGTGGATTAGCTTATAGAATTAGAGAAAAGGATTATAGGTTTTCATAGGTTCGGTTTGCGATCAAAGGAAAATAGCATGGTTTTTGAGTCAAAGCTAATTTCTAACAATGGAATATATATATTTCATATGAAACATTATAAGAGTATTAAAAACAGAAACATAAGCTTATAAGAACTGAAATTGAGCTTGTGGGTTAGGGAAATGGTTGATATGGGGTCTTTTTAGTTTGTAGCCTAGGCATCGACTCGTGTTTCTTCAAGATAGGTTCTTAGCTTCCAATTCTGCTCTTAAGACTTTAGGACTTCTGATCAGCTTAGATTCATTTGAGAGTTAGAGGTTGAGAATGAGGAGGCTGTGAGTTGTAAGGAGAGTGGTATGCGTCCTTTTATAGTATCGTATAGATTGGTGCCAAGCAAAGGTCTTTGATTAGTGTCAAGTTTTGGGAGCTAATTAGGAGAAAGCTATATGACTAGTATTGAGATCTAGATACTAGTTAAAAAATTTGAGGTTTTTGGAGAGTGATTTGGAGGGTGAGGTGGCGCGGCATATATAAGGGAGGATAACAAGGGGGTGATGTGGCCAACTTGTGCCAAGTTATGAATTTAGAGGTGGTTGTATGTCTTACAATGAAGTGATGATCATGGAGGTACTTGGATGCATGATTGGTTTTCAAAATGGGTAAAAAGGAGGGAAAAGGGGTGGCGGGTTCAAGTTAGGGTTCGGTTAGGGTTTATGGTTTTGAATTCATATATAATGGAGTGATAAGGAGGGAATACAAAATGTAATGTTGTACATTAAGTGTTTATAACTTTATATGATTAGTGGTTTTAAGTATAAATGGGTACCAAAGGAAGAACATGGGGTCACGGGTTTGGTTTTGGTTCGGGATTAGGGTTTTGAGTTAAAAAGTGTTTTTAACCCAAAACGTGATAGACAGGAGGGGAAATGTTGTTTAAAAGTTGAGCATTGCTTGCTTGTAACTTAAGTTGATTAGTTTGTACGAAATTTGTAAGAAAAATGGAGGTAAAATGGCTTATTTGGATTTGTGCTTTAAAGACTTGTACATTGTGCTTTAAGGTGCTTGTACCTTATTTTGGAGGGAAAATGTATTCAAATGAAATTCTAAGATACTTGTCATGTGCCTTGATTATTTGTACATTCATCTTGAATGTATACTTGTTAATGAAATTAGTGTTTAGGCATAAACGATAACGGTTAAAGTTCATTTGATAATAATGTCGTGAAAACTTCGTTAAATAGATAACGTATATGATGAAATGGATAATAGATCATTGACTTGACATGTTATGATGTTTGCTTGACATAAATGTAGATAGGATTGTCATAGGTAGGTTGTGTGAGCCCGTTAACTTTAGTTTGCTATGTAAACAATGTTACATAGTAGAATGTAGTAAAGCGAAAAATTTCCCTGTACAAAGGTGGTTTGTATTAATAGAATGATAGTACATTGCATCTAATTTAATAGATGGTATTTAATGATGAAAATTGAGGTTGTTTAGTCCCCCTCCTTAAAAAAATATCGTCCGAGGATTGATTGACTTAGATGAGTTTTGGCTATAGATGAGGATATTGGACTAATTCATTTCGCGTATCATGTAAATTCTGGTCCTCTTTTAGAGTTCCATCGTACTTTGACTATAGGAATATGACTTTGTTTTAGTCGCTTGACTTCACGATCGATAATTTCCACTGGTTCTTCTTTATTTTTTTTCTAAAAGTTGAGTTTGTCATCGATTTGAAGTTCTTTCATTGGAATGACGAGAGGATTCGTAGATAAAAGTTTGCTTTAGATTAGAAACGTGGAAGGTATTGTGAATATTACTGAGCTCTTCAGGAAGCTCATGTTTATATGCCACTGGACCAATCCATTCAAGGATTTTGAATGGTCCAATGTATAGAGGATTAAGCTTTCCTCGCTTACCAAAACGAATGATACCTTTTCAGGGTGATACTTTTTAACTAACCAATTAGCTTGGAATTGTAAAGCTTTCTCCTGGACTGGCGTAAACTTCCTTTGTCGATCTCTAGAGCGTGCAAGCGTTGACGAATTTGCACCTTCTTTTTCAGTGTTTCATGGACTATTTTAGTCCTGTGAGTTGTGAACATTCCAACTCTAGAACCAGCATAAGGCGATTTGCACATTGTTTTGAAACCGGTTTCCAACCCGGGGGGTCTACGGTTGAAACCGGTTTTTGGCCCAAAAAAGGGTCAAATTAAACGGGTTTTTATTATTTTCAAAACCGGTTGACGTCGGGTTTTTGGTTTAGGTGACCGGGTCAACTCGGGTTCATAGAGGACCCGACGGGTTTTGGTTTTTTCGTTATTTTTTTATAAATAACATGTTAATTGTATATATTTGCGAAGTAATTTTTATTTTTAATGTTATATTTCTTTAAGAATAGTCTTTAGGCTTAATATATGGAATATTTCATGATTTATATACATACTTTCTTTCTAATTATTGAATATATATATATATATATATATTTTGGAAAACCGGGTTGACCTGGCTGTCCAACCGGTTGAACCGGTGACCTGGTGACTCGTCCGGGTTGATTCAAAACCCAGTTTTCAAAACATTGATTTGCACTTTCGACCATAAAGTGCCTCGAATGGTGCTGCCTTAATGCTGGCATGATAACTGTTATTATAGGAAAATTCTACCAATGGATAAGTGTTTTCCCATCCTTTCCAAAGTTGTGACACAGACTCGAAGCATGTCTTCGAGTGTTTTAATGGTTCTTTCACTTTGTCCATCAGTTTAGGGATGATATGTCATACTCATGTCTAATTGAGTACCCAAGGCACTTTGCAATGATTGCCAGAATCTGGATGTGTAAATGAATGTCACGATTTGAGATGATAGATATTGGCACGTCATGCCGAGAGACTATTTCTTTGATGTATAATCTTGTAAGGTTTTCATAACTATAGTCGCTAGGGTAGGTTATGAAATGTGCGGATTTTAGTAACGACGATTCGACAATGCCAAATGGTATCCTGTATGTTTGATTGTTTTGGGGACGTTTTGTCATGACATCATTGTTTTATTTCTCCCATTTCCATATTAGGAATCTGGGTTATCCACATGTACAGTAGGCCGGATTGGCTTCTGAATTTCCGCCTTAACTCTAGAGCATTGTCAAACATTTGCAACATACCTCAGCGTATGATTGCTTATGTTAGGCCACCAAAGTGTTTCTTTAGTCTATAATTTTATCAGAACCGGGTGTATGGAATACTTTGTATTTATTGGGACTCATTGGCATAATAAGTTCAAGATTACCAAAGAGTGGTAACCAGCTTCGATTCTTAATACAACGAGTTCCATCAGGACGTACTTCAAATACTTTATCCATTCCTCGTAAGTTCTCAGCTTTGACGTTTTCTTCTTTGAGTGCTTCATTTTGAGCTTTAAGAATTTGTGATGGTAATTTGGATGATGTCATGAAAATGCTTAACTCTAGAGTGTGTTGATTTGTTCCTTTTGGTTAAGGCATTGCTACAAACATTTGCCTTTCAGTGTGATAACGAATTACTCAATGTAATCTGAAGCAATTCCACCAACGGGTGTCTCATGTTCATTCTTTTTTCATTAAGATATGTTGAAGATTTTTTGATCGGTGAAAACGTACATGAGGCTGGCATTTGCCATGTCACTGGAAGAGAGTCATGAAGCTAATGGACTTAAAGTGTACTGCAAGGATGGGATTCAGAAAATGGAAACCTTAAAAGTGAATCTGCCGTTGAGAAAATGATTTGGTGTTATACCTCAGAAGATTTCAAGAGTTGACAACTGATGTGACAGATGGTCTAGAGGAGGTGAGGATCGGTAAGAAATTATTGGAGGATTCCCTATACATCCAAGGGAATGTAATTGTGTAATGACAAGACTGCAAGATGATGTTAGGATTTGCTAACAATTAATGGACCAAAAGTTGAAGGGATATGTTGTGAAAAATGCTGAGAACAAAAGGAGATTGGGGTTAATCAGAGAGTACAAATCCATGGAGGAAGCACCTTTTAAAAGGCCAATTGTTGGAGGTAAAACATGTGGAAGAAGCTTTACGGTGGCACAATGAGGAAAACATATAATGGACCGTTGCCTCTCTGTAACAAGTGTAAGCTTCACCATAAAGGGCATTACACTGTGAGATGTGGGAAGTACAAAAAAGTTAGGCACTTGACCCGGGATTGTAAGGTCACAAATCCCACTACTTCTACCTAAAGAGGTCAAACAGTGAATCAGAGAGTTTTAACTTGTTTTGAGTGTGGAAGGCAAGGACACTACAGAAGTGATTGCCCAAAGTTGAATGATCAAAACCGTGGAAATAAGGCTGGAAACAAGAATGGAGTTGGCGAAGCAAGAGGGAAAGCATATGTTCTAGGTGGAGGAGACGCTAACCCCGATTCAAATGTCGTCAAGGGTACGTTTATCCTAAACAACCATTATGCTTTCATACTATTCGATTCAGGTGCCGATAGAAGTTTCATATCGACTACATTTAGTACTTTGCTTGATATAACCCCCGATACTTTAGACGTTAGCTATGCTGGGATATATAAGCCGACGGAACGAATTCTGAAACTACGTGTTAAAGGTTGTAAGTTTGGATTTTATTATGTCCCATTCAATATTGCATAATGCGGAGAACTTGGAAGCTTTGACGCCATATCGGATGGGTTGGTTGGCGAACATTCATGCAGTGATCGTTAGCGATGAGAAGTCGTGCGGATTCCTATGGAGATGAAGTTTTATAGTCAGGTTATGGAGGCAGTTAGAGAGGAGAGTCAAGTGAGGCATCTATCGATGCACAAAAACTCATAAGTATGTTGAGAAAGGTTGCCAAATTTTTCTGGCACAAGTAACGAAGAAGGAAACCAAAGGCAAGTCGGAGGAGAAGCGACTGAGAGTGCCGATGTATGGGACTTTCGACAGGTTTACGAGGACATACCTGGATTAAAGCCCAACGCGAAATGTTGAATTTCAAATTGACTTTGGTCCTGGTGTGAACTGTGGCACGAGCTCTATAGGTTAACACGTGGAAGTTGCAGAAATTGTCTATCAATTAACTTTCTGACAAGGGATTTATAAGACCGAGTTCCTCACCCTAGGGAGCCCCGATCTTGTTTGTCAAAAAGAAAGACGGATCTTTTCAAATGTGTATCGATTACCGTGAGTTGAACAAGCTGACTGTGAAGAATCGATATCCACTTCCGAGAATCGACGACCTGTTTGATCAGTTGCAAGGATCAAGAGTCTACTCTAAGATCGACCTGAGATCTGGTTATCACCAACTCAGAGTTCGAGAGGAAGACATTCCAAAGACAGCGTTTAGGACACGCTACGGTCACTATGAGTTTCAAGTGATGTCGTTTGGACTGACCAACGCACCAGCGGTATTCATAGATCTGATGAATCGGGTGTGCAAACCATACCTAGATAAATTCGTGATCGTTTTTATTGATGACATCTTGATCTACTCCAAGAGCAAAGAAGAGCACGCAGAACACCTTAAGTTAATTTTGGAGTTACTTAAGAAGGAAGAATTGTACGCCAAGTTTTCGAAGTGTGAATTTTGGCTGTCGAAGGTATAATTTCTTGGTCACGTGATTGATAGTGAGGGCATTCACGTGGACCCGGCTAAGATTGAGTCAATCAAGGATTGGGCATCGCCCAAGACTCCGACAGAGATTCGTCAATTTCTAGGTCTTGCTGGCTATTACCGATGATTTATCGAAGGTTTCTCAAAAATTGCCAAGCCTATGACGAAGCTGACTCAAAAGAACGTGAAGTTTGATTGGAGTGAAAAGGCAGAAGCTGCATTTCAACTGTTGAAGCAGAAGTTGTGTAGTGCACCGATTTTGGCTTTACCCGAAGGTAGTGAAAACTTCGTGGTTTACTGTGATGCTTCTCGTAAAGGATTGGGCGCAGTTTTGATGCAAAGGGAGAAGGTCATAGCCTACGCGTCACGCCAACTTAAGATTCATGAGAAGAATTACACTACACATGACTTAGAGCTTGGAGCTGTGGTGTTTGCTCTCAAAATGTAGAGACATTATTTGTACGGCACGAAGTGCGTTGTGTTCACTGATCACAAGAGTTTGCAACATATTCTAGATCAGAAAGAGTTAAACATGAGACAACGTAGATGGTTAGAGTTGTTGAGTGATTACGACTGCGAGATACGTTATCATCCGGAAAAAGAGAACGTGGTGGTGGATGCCTTGAGCTGAAAGGAACGGCTTAAGCCACTACGAGTTTGAGCTTTAGTTTTGACGATTAGTCAGAACCTCCATGTGCAGATCTTAGAATCTCAGGTTGAGGCGAGAAAGGAGGAGAATTATGGAATAGAAGATCTGTGTGGTATGATTAAGAAGCTAGAGCCACGTGCTAATGTAACGTTATGCTTAAATAGGAGAAGTTGGATGCCTTGTTGAGGTAATTTAAGGGAACTGATTATGTACGAGTCGCATAAGTCAAAGTATTCGGTACATCCTGGATCGGCAAGAATGTAACCAAGATTTTAAAGAAAGCTGTATTGGAGGCCGAATATAAGGCTGAATTGCCATCTACGATCATAAAATTTTGACCCTGTGCCAAAGTCAAGGCCGAATTGCCAAAGCACCATCCGGTTTGATGGTTTCAACCCTTGATCCAAGTATGAGAAGAGGAGAACATTACTATGGATTCGTAACTGAAGTTACAACAAAGACATCTAATGGTCAAGCTACAATTTTTGGGTAATTATTGAACCGAACTCACGAACTCGAAGCTCATTTCTACCATGAAGGAAACCGACTCAATGGAAGAAGTTGACGGAGAACAATACTTTGACAGGAAGTAGTACCCATGAGGCATGGAGTTCCAGTTTTGATTATTTCTGATCGAGATAGTAAGCTACCTCTCATTTATGGAAATCAACTGAACGAACCCGAGCAGGTTACAAATTGGATAGTTGAGTAACGGCTTACCATCCACGCGAGCACCTGATGGTGCAAAGTGAAAGAGGACCGCGGACGGCCAGTGGAATGCTTTAGAGGGACATGCTACTTGCTTTTGTGAGGATTTTTGTGAGTGAGAGAAGTGGTGAGAGGAATGTGCTTGGGCATCACGCTACATTGAGAGTTGACTGAAGTATTACCTTAGACAGACGAACATTTATCACCAGCAACGTTTCTCTCGGAGTGGCGAGGTAGCACCGTTGAAGCTCTCTAACTGCCGACGGAGGCACATGTAGTGTGCAGAGCGCGGCGCACTTCAGATGGTAGATGTGGTGGGGGGGGACGGAGGTGTGTGGGTGGAGTGTTAGGGTGTATGTCACTCGTCAGGTGCTGCAGCGGGGTGAGGCCCATGAAAAATGGATTATCGAGATGGGGGGTAAGCACGTCGATACTGTGAGGTCTAGATGATAGTATATGCAGTGGGGGGGTGAGTGCGTTAGAGACGGGTGAGAGTGATACTAGCGGCTGCCGCGAGGGTTGGTTAACTCTGGATGTGAGAGAGTTTGTTGTTGCGAGGGGCTGAGGTTCGACATCCGCGTGTCCTTGTAATGTTGGTGGATGTGTATTCGGTATACGTGCCGCAGTCTCAGAACGTCTGAGAGATACATAGTACATTGTGAAGCAAGGGGGCGAATGCGGTTGAAGATTAAGATTGAGTCGGCCATGAGTTTATAGACAAGTTTTTGACGCGCAGTTTGATAGCAAACTTCCATCTAGATGGCTTATCAGGCTTTAGACAACGAGAGGAATCTTTGCTGTTAGTAATAACCCAATCTCCTGTATCACTCTACAGGAGAGTTAACTTTCTACAATAGTCTATTATCTTGCATGACAAGTGTACTATGGAGACCGACTTTGCTTCACACCAGTTATCACACTAGTATCAAGGCTGCACCATTTGAAGCTCTCTACGGCCAAAAATGTAGATCGCCTATTTGTTGGGTTGAGGTTGGAGACACTCAGCTCACTGGTCCAGAAATTGTTCATGAAACAACTAAGAAGATCATTCAGATCAAAAAGAGAATTCAAGCTGCCCGAGATAGGCAGAAGAGCTATGCCGATAGGAGGCGTAAGCCATTAGAATTCGAGGTTGGAGACAAGGTCATGTTGAAAGTGTCGCCATGGAAAGGGGTGATACGTTTCAAAAAACAGGAGAAGCTGAACCCTCGTTATATAGGACCTTTTAGGATTATTGCTAAAGTGGGAACGCTTGCTTATCGACTTGAACTTCCAGAGCAGTTAAGACGAGTTCATAGTACTTTTCATGTTTCCAATCTGAAGAAGTGTTTCATAGACGAACCCCTAGCTATTCCGTTGGATGAGATCCAGATTGACGACAAGCTCCATTTTATTGAAGAACTAGTTGAAATTATGGACCGAGAAGTTAAACGACTGAAGCAAAGCCGCATTCCAATCGTGAAGGATCGATGAAATTCGAGACAAGGGTCTGAGTTTACTTGGGAGCGCGATGACCAAATGAAGAAAAAGTACTCTCATCTTTTCGCTAATCCTTCGTCCACGTCTTAAGCTTCGAGGACAAAGCTTCTCTAACGGGGGAAGAATGTCACACCCCGAGATTTTCAGGTCAATATTTAAAACTTTTCCAACAATTATTTTTGACTTTTATACGTTACGTTTGAATCTAGCGGTTTACCGGGAAGTAAACCCGTGAAAATCTAAAAAACGTCATCCGACGCGTTTCGGTATCGGATATTCATTAGTTTAGATATTATATGAGTTATTTTATCTTTTCTAAGTTTTGTGATTTTTAATCACTTTCGATATTAATTTTAGGATTTTATCTTTTAAATTGCGTTTTCGCGTTTTTGATCAAATGGAACCCACGAAACCCGCAATCTTTTCGTGTAAACTTTAGTTATCGTCCATCTCGTATTCTAAAGTCAAAAATTTCGTTCACCCTTCTCTCTTGATATATTGTGGACACCTAAACTCAAGCCAAATGCAAACATAAGCCTTGAAATTAATTAAATGGCATCTTTTCTTAAAAATCTCATGCATGTGTATGAAAGTGACACATGAAAGTGACACATTTCTCAAGTTTGACAAAACCATGTGTTTACTTGCACACTTTGACTCCATTTGAATTGAAATTCAAAATTTAGACAAGTATAAGACTCAAAAAAATATGAACCATGGTCCTTGTGGCTTAGTTTGGCCGAACCACACACACACACACCCCTTTGGTGTGTGTTGGTCACTTATACTTTGCTTGACATGTCAAAAACCCTAACTCTTGGCCTATAAATACATCCACTTCTCTTAACTTAGGTTTTTCATTCATTTCATAGCCTCAAAAAATTGTTTTCTCTCCCTCTTTTGTTCTCCTAGCTCACGGCATACACATACATGCATACACAATCCCTACTTTTGATTTCTACCAAGATTCACACATTCCATACTTCATTTTATTAAAATCCAAGGTTATTCCAAGAAGGTTTTCTTTTGATTTCAAGTATTTTCAAGATCTATAAATTAGGATTTGGTTATTATTTGGGGTTTTCAAGATCTATTGATTTTGGGTATAGATCTTGTGTTATTACTTCTTGTTCTTCATTCTTGTAAGTATCTTGAATCTTTCTTTGTGGTTTACTTACATTCTTCTTATATGTTTAAAGATCCATACATCCATATGTTGTGTTTCAATTTTTGAAAGATTTTAAAGACAAGATTTCATAAATAATGACACTACTTTATTTTATTAGTTAAATATTATGTTCTTGGTGAGATGAGAGTTGATGAGTGTTGCAACAATAGAAATGAATGGATTATGTTAGATTTAGGTGTGGTACTGTTGTTGATTAGTTGTGAATGGAGATTAGGCTAGATTAGGTACTATTGTGAAGTTTGGGTGGATTTTGGTTGTATTTTTAACAAAAAGTGCTTGCTGTCCCAAATTTGTTTTGATGTTTTGGTTGACCTAAAAATGTTTTCATTAGGCGTAAAAGTAGTTTTTGAAGAGCTCGTTTCGAATAGATAGTTTTTCATATATTGCACATTAAAATTGGATTTAAAACGACTAAGTTATAGCCAAATGAAATTTGAAATATTTTTCGACAAAACCGGATGAATAATGTGCTGATGTGAATAGTAAAATGAGTTTTCAGACACTTTTAGACATTTTTTGACTTTCTAAACACTAGCGAAACATATAGTAACACATACCTATTGATTAGTATCATTTAAAGACGCCGTTAGCATATTTTAGGAAAAACGATAAAGTTACTAAAAATAGTAAGTTTGGTACAAATTTAACGGAATAGACTTAGAAGTTAAGTGATTAAGGCTCGTTAGTGCGTTTTGAAAATATGAAAACTTAATAAATATAGGGGACGATATTAACGTCCCGAAACTAAAAACTTTCCTAAAATAGAAACTTTCTAAAAATAATATTTTCTGGTTAAACGCCGAAACTTAACGAAAAACTATATGATTTTATTTTTTCATGATTTGATAATCAAACTAAAGAAAACACACATGGATGTATTTTGGTGATGAACATATTGTGCAATTCTTAGCATGCTTTCTGTGTTTCTGAAACGCGTTATTATTCTAGGTCGCGGCTAGATTTCTATATCATCTTTTCTTGCGTGATTATCATTTGCTCAT